>SJYA01000618.1:381044-400399 GCA_006410615.1 Neotragus moschatus | reverse complement strand
TGACTTGGAGAATTTTGAGCATTACTTTACTAGCATGTGAGATGAGTGCAATTGTGCAGTAGTTTGAGCATTCTTTGGTATTGTTTTTCTTTGGGACTGGAATGAAAACTGACCTTTTCTAGTCCTGTGGCCACTGCTGAGTCTTCCAAATTTGCTGGCACGTTGAGTGCAGAACTTTCACAGCATCATCTTTCAGGATTTGAAATAGCTCAACTGGAATGCCATCACCTCCACTAGCTTTGTTCCTAGTGATGCTTCCTAAGGCCCACTTGACTTCACATTCCAGCATGTCTGGCTCTAGATGAGTGATTGTGATTATCTGGGTCATGAAGATCTTTTTTGTACAGTTCTTCTATGTGTTCTTGCCACTTGTTAATATCTTCTGCTTCTATTAGGTCCATACTATTTCTGTCCTTTATTGAGCCCTTCTTTGCATGAAATGTTCCCTTCGTATCTCTAATTTTCTTGAAGAGATCTCTAGTCTTTCCCATGCTGTTGTTTTCCTCTATTTCTTTGCTAGCCATCCCTAAAACAGACAACTCCAGATCCCACTATTTTACTCTCCACGAGTATCTCATGTTGCTGCACATCTTNATTTCTGTCCTTTATTGAGCCCTTCTTTGCATGAAATGTTCCCTTCGTATCTCTAATTTTCTTGAAGAGATCTCTAGTCTTTCCCATGCTGTTGTTTTCCTCTATTTCTTTGCTAGCCATCCCTAAAACAGACAACTCCAAATCCCACTATTTTACTCTCCACGAGTATCTCATGTTGCTGCACATCTTGTTTTGGCCTTTGTTCAAAAGTTGTCATGTTCCAAACTGTTAACAGTGTTGTAGAGCACACAGTTGGGGAGACAGAGACGGTGTCTTCCTTCAGGCCAGAGGTCAGAATTGTTTGTTTTCCAGAAGCAAATGCAGGTAAATTATCATTATTATCATTATTATTTAGTTTACAAAACTTTGCCTAGTATTTGTTTCTTCATAGCCCTTGGGATAATGATAGTTTTATATCTCTTGTGGTGGATAAAGCAAATAAGTGTTCATTTTATAAATATTATTCTGTACTATATGTACATATTTACTCACTTTTATATAAGAATGTTACCTAATTTTTTTAATATAAAAAATACTGGGAAAAACATATGTATTTCTCCACAAATGCCTATCAGTAATACTCTGTACTATAATCTTTTTTAGTTAAAAGGACTAAATCCACATGTTCCTATCAATAAATGCAGAAAAAACTGTTGATAATTTTTAACCTTCATTCATGATAAAGTAAAGCCTTTGTTGTGAACTAAGATTACAAATGATAACTCTTCAGCCTATTAAGGTTATTGATCAAAAACCTCAACCAAACACTATATTTTAATGATGAAAATTTTGAAGCCTTTCCTTCAAAAATCAAGAACTGAATGAGACAAAGTAAAAGTTGCTCAATCACGTCTGACTCTTTGCAACCACATGAACTATACAGTCCATGGAATTCTCCAGGCCAGAATACTGGAGTGGATAGCCTATCCCTTTTCCAGTGGGTCTTCCCGACCCAGGAATTAAACCAGGGTCTCCCACACTTCAGGCAGATTCTTTACCAACTGAGCTATCAGGGAATCCCAAGGAATGAGATAAAGACATTGATGATCACTGTTCATATAACTATCATACTAAAGGGTCTAGTTAAGGAAATATAATTAATACATAAAAGATGAGTTAATTATATTAGCAAAGCAAAAGTATAATTTTAAAAATGAATTTGTTTCACAATAAAAGATTAAAATGAAAATATTTACCAAGAGTTAAATTTAACAAAAATATTTGTGAATTCATGGAGAAAATATTAATAATATAATTCTAATGAAAAATATTATAGAAATACAAATAAATTGAGAGGTAAGATATTTAGTTTAACTATATGCTTGAGAAACCTATATGCAGATCCGGAAGCAACAGTTAGAACTTGATATGGAACAACAGACTGGTTCCAAATAGGAAAAGGAGTACATCAAGGNACATATCCCAAGGAAGGCATCTCTAAGCATAGTGAGACTCCAGTTTTTCCCACCTCATTCCTGTGATTCCAGCCACATTATGCCTGGTGTGAAGGTTACAGGAGCAGTGCTCCTCAGAAGTTCGTAACATACCAATCACCTGCTGACCTTATTAAGATGCAAGTTTTTGAACGTTAGATCTTAGGTAGGACCAAAAGTTCTGCATGTCTAATGATTTTCCAGCTAGTGTCCATATTTCTCGTCCATGGAGCATACTTTGAGTAGAAGGTCAGACAGGATCCCTATGGAAATCTCCCACAAACTGTGTGCTGTCCCTATGCCTAAGCCTCCTCAGTGCCCTAGGGCTGAGTACTGTTGTCCTAAACCCTTCCTTTCTGATATGTGGGCATTTGTATTTTCATTCCCCTTATTTCTCTGTCCATACATCCTTTATAGTATCTAAATCATTTAACAGTAAGTGTTGTACAAATGACACTCTTTTACCCCTAAACACTTCAGCATATATTTCCTAAGAGTCAAAATTCACACACGTAGTTAATTCAGAAAACTGACATTAAACCAGCACTGTTATCCAATTTACATTCCTTATTCAAATTCTAAAGTCCCACTAATGTTCTTTATAGCAAAAGAAACAAATTTCGGGTCTAAAATCCAAGCCAGGACCCCATGTTGCATTTAATTGTTATTCCTCATTAGTCTTCTTTAATCTTGAACAGTTCTTTAATCTTTCGATTGTGTCCCTGACATTTTTGAACAGTGCAAGCTCTTTATTTATAGAACTTTGTCGGAGTTATCCTCAAATTTAAATTCAAGTTACACATTTTTGGGAGGAACACCAGAAAAGAAATGTTGTACTTTTGATTAATCATTCATTAGGAGGCAAAGTTACCCCATTATTGGTAAAGTTAGTTATGATCACCTGGCTACGGTGGTATCTGCCAGGTTTCTACATGGCAAAGATTCTGTTATTGTGCTTATAATTAATTAGTATCTTATGGGAGGCAACGATGACACTCTGTTTCTTATAATTCTCTCAATTTAGTAACTATCAGTACCTCTTGTCTAAACAATTATTATTGTGGTTGCTGCCAAATCGTAATTTTCTTATTTTATATCTTTTCCGCCTTGGTTGCTATTTTACTGTCAATAGCATTTCAAGATGACAATGCAGCAAATTTGAAAATTGTCCTGAATTTTTCACTTTTACTAACTATCATACATCTAATCATGTAGTAACCAACTGAGTAATGCACAGCACATAAAGAAGGTAAGGTATTTCCATTACTATGAAATCAATGTTATATGGAAACATTTAACTGGCTTTTGTTAAGTCACAGGGCATGGGTGATTTTACACCATCAGCTGCCTGAGAAAACCTGACACTTTGTTGAAGAATCAGCGAAGCAGCTAAAGACTTATTATCTGTGAAATGGATCATAATCAAAGGATTCAAGAATCTGAATCCTTTTATCCTATTATATCCTTCACACAGAGTACTCATCCTTGTCTATGGTGGGAGGTCATTAGATGTGCCCAGAGCTATACTTTCCATCTTAGACACTAAACTGAGAATTGATTTTACCAAATGTGTGCAATTATTTATGAAATGTTCAAACCTTCATATCGCAGCCCCTGAAGCTTTTCAAAGGTTACAAATCATATCCAACTCATTGTTGGATGAGAAAGAATCATCATTGGTTTAACTTAGTAGTGAGAAAATCTCTAACAGATACCCCCAAACAGCCATTGCCAGTAGAAATATCACTTAAGAGTTACTAGAATGGATTTTCTCTCCTCATCATGACTATCTTAGGTTTACATGATTTAAAAGCATCCTCACACATAAAGAAAAAAATTCCCAAATTTTCCTCCAAAGTCTCATATATTGGATTGGCCAAAAGGTCCTTCATGGTTTTCCATGACATCTTACAGGAAAAACTCGAACACACTTTTTGGCCAACCCCATAAAATGGTCACAGAGCTGTAAAATCTGCTTGGCAGTATTAGCATAATACATTTGAAAATCAAGTTATCAGAGGCATTTCTGGCTACAGTTGCATTGTTTTTCTTGTTAATATCCTATAGCTAATAAATATTTTGTCCCTTAAAAAGCAAAGCTCAGGTTATCTGATTGTTTGGCACCAAGAAGAATAATGATCTGAATTATTTGAAGATATGTTGCTGCCTTTGTGTATCACCATCCACCTGTGCAACACCATGACCGTGTATGAGAAGGAGGCCCACCAGTCTGAGCCCAGCGGGCACTTGGTGTGTGCCTCTCCATTTACTGCCACATCCTGCGTCCTGCCTGCCCCAATGAGGCTCTCTAGCCCTTGACTTACCCCTTAACAGTTTCTTGGAATTCTTGGCTTATATTTACTCTCAGCATCAAAGCTGATTGTGATTTCTTTTGAGTGTCCATTTAGAAAAATAATAATAAGTATTTTTAAATTTGTCTTTGTTTCAAAACCACAACCTAAGCATTATAGCATATGAAATGATGCATACAGAACAAAAAAAGCTATGTGGCATTTTGCTTACTAGACAGGCAGCTAGCTAGGTTTACTCACTAGCTAAATGTGCCTCTCACAAATTATCAGGGAAAATGCTAAATCTGCAATGTGCAGTTAGTACTAAGATCAGTGGGATAATCATCTTTATTTCTTTTCAGTGGATAGTGAATTGGCTCTAGAAGGCAGTGGCCTTCTTTTTGAGTCTTGTGCAGGAAACCTGGGTTTGATCCCTGGGTCGGGAAGGTTCCCTGGAGAAGGGAATGGCTACCCACTCCAGTATGCTGGCCTGGAGAATTCCCTGGACAGAGGAGCCTGGTGGGCTACAGTCTAGGGGGTCACAAAGAGTTGAACACGATGGAGCGACTTTCACTTCACACTCCTTTTATGACATTTGGTTCATGTTCATCTATAGTATTCCCCAACCTTTCATAGCTAGTAAGTATTCTAAATCAGACTCAGTTCTCTTATTCAGTTTATCGCACCTAACTTCCTTGAGAAAACACTTCACCTTTCCTTAAACAGATTATGTTTATTTCAAACAAGGTTTTACTTAAATGATTATTCTACTATCACAATCTGAGATGCTCAAAATTTTATATGGAATACAAAAAACTTATTCTAATATAATTATTCTGCACTAATAACTTTTAATCCTACTCCACTCAGACTACTCAAGACTGTGGCCTTTCTTTTATTTTCTTCAAAAAAGTCTCAAAAATAATTAGCTATAAAAGTTGTGCTTAACAATATGAATGGGCTCTTTCAAATGTAAATACTGAATCTTTACACAAATTATCTTTTAATAAAGGAATAGTTGTAAGTCCCCTTTTATAAATCAGAGAATGAGGAGACGATGAAGTACGTAATTTGCCAAGTATCACTCTATCCACCTGCCATCTAACCAGTCTTTTAGGAGACTATTGGCCACGGGTTGTATTTTTTAACTTGAATTTGCTTCTAGTCCTGTTTTATTTACAAACTGCACAACAAAAGCCACATGTGAATAGTAAAGCTTACCAGATGCAAACCAATACTTAGTGTCTCAGAATAAAAGGAAAAAAGATAAGAAGCATATTTAATTTTCACATTATTTAAATGATGGCCCTAAGTATTCATTCTGTGTTAATTGGCCTACCTATTAGGATATGTTTGAAAACTATTAACATTAAAAGCCCAGACCATTTTAAATCTTCTATAAATTGTATTATTACATCCAATTTAGATATTTAAATGCTCATGCATTAGTGATCTTTTGCACCTTAGGAGTCAATCATGCCTTTAAAACACCTGATTCATGGTATGAATCTAAATGTCAGATTCTTATATTTAATTTCATTTATCCTTTCAAAGACAAAGAAGATGTTGGAGTGGGAAGAACACAGGCAAGAAGTCGGGACACTTCTTGCTGCTTTTAACTACAGTATAAAAAATGTCACATAATCTCTAATGGTATTTGTCTTTTTCTCACATGTAAACAAGTAAATTAGTGCTAGAATATTTCTAAGCTCTCTTTTGTCTAATCAATTATATAAAATTATTGTGTCTACATAAACGCACATCTTTCTTTGTAAACTATTACCCTATCCTAAAACATGTACTTTTTAAAAAAGCAATTTCCTTTTTGACTTTACAAAAGGATAAACTACAGAGATCCTTCTTACATCTGTCTCTAGTAGAGTCCTTACTTTATTTATAATAGTTGTGATTTAGACACAGCTTTTTTGTATAACTATACATCAAACTGAACCTGTTATAATGATAATTTTTCCTGTTTTCTTTTGACATAGAAGCTACATGACAATATTGCTAAAATGGTTTGGAAGAGAAATAGAATAAGAATCTCATGTCTTCTTACTATCACTCAGGACCTGCTTCATGAATTAAAAGAAGTCACTTGTGACATTTTAGTGAAGATTACACTTACTACACCGTTTCCTCTGCTTGAAATATGCTCCATTTCTCCAAAATGAAATACAGTAGCCATCCTGTGAAAGCAAAGGACTGTGGCTAAGGATAACGAATCCAAATGCAAGATATGTGAGAGTATATCTGTAAATTGGTCTCTTTTGATTTTGAAGATGGACACTTCTTCACTGATCTGTAGTTATAATGATAGAACCTACTTGACTTTTGATGAGCAGAGAGGGAAGCATTAGGTGAACACCAGAAAGGGGTTTAAGGTATAGAAAGTGCCCACTCAGGATGGCAAAGGACCAATATTGATCTAATTATTTCCATGTGTCCATTGTTGCCAAGTCATGTCCAACTTTTGTGACCCCATGGACTGCAGTATGCCAGGCTTTCCTGTCCTTCGCCATCTCCTGGAGTTTACTCAGATTCATGTCCGCTGTCAGTGATGCTATCTAACCGTCTCATCCTCTACCACCCTCTTCTCCTTTTGTCTTCAATCTGTCCTAGCATCAGGGACTTTTCCATTGAGTCGGCTCTCTGCATCAGGTGGCCAAAGTATTGGAGCTTCTGCATCAGTACTTCCAATGAATATTCAGTGTTGATTTCCTTTAAGATTGACTGGTTTGATCTCTTTGCTGTCCAAGGACTCTCAAGAGTCTTCTCCAACAATTCAAAACCATTAATTCTTTGGCACCTCATTTTGTGGTCACCAGTTAGTTGTGGGCTATATTAGCAGGAAAACTGGTCAGAATCACTGTAGGACATTTAATACTGATGGCTGCCCATCTCAACTCCGCAGACCAGATAAATCAGAAGCACTGGGCTTGTAGTATAGTAGAGTAGACTTGAAATGTCCTCAGGTGGTTCTGATATGGAACTGGAGTTAAGAACTAATGTTTTAGAGAAGTGGTTTCCAGACTTGATTGTGTATTAGGTATTCCTGGGCAAACAGAAGCAATACCAAGTCCATCCAGTTATCCTCATTTAGGAGTGGCCAAGGAAACTGAAATTTTGACAAGCATACCAGGTTCATCATGCAGGTGATTCATGGACCTCACATTAGTCCAGAACACTGTGAGGTAAGTTTCTGATAACAAAGAATGCAAGAGAGTACTTGTTGATCAGTCTATGCAGTCAATTCCTAGACAGGCAAAATCACAGGTTTACATAAAGCCAGGTATAGTGAATTTATCTATAAATGAACAAAGAATAATCCATTTGAAAAATAATATTCCTGGAAAAATCAGCCTTTGGGGGTTTGGAGCATTGGAATCTGTATTTTTATATCTCTTAAGCATTGAAAATACACCCTGGTTTTGTTATGCTCTGGTCTCCGCCCAGTGCTTCCGCTCAGACTTTTAAATGACTTTTTCAGTAGTCTAAGGAAGCAACCAGGGTGGCTAGCCTTCCTTTGTAAGAAGAATATAAAATAAAACAGCCAATAGCTCTTATTTGAGATCTCTATTTTTATAAAGACCTAAATCCTGAAAGTGACTTACTTCTCCAGATATACTGGCCATTGTTTGTAAGGATCAGTGAATGGGTCTGTGCTTGGCGAAATTTGTGAATAGGAGAATCTAAGGATAGGAGAAGGGGGGATAAAATTCTAAAACACTACCAGGCCTGATTGGTCTAGACCTCCTGTGTGTATTTGATTATGATTAATTCCAAGGGGATGGATTAAGAATATGCATTCTCAAGTTATGTCACAATATCAAGGCCAATATCTGTAAGCTTTAATATAGGCATATATAAATCACTCAGGCATCTTTTCATTTATTTTAACTTTGAAGTTTATATTAGAATATAGCCATTTAACAATGTTGTGATAGTTTCAGGAGGACAAGCAAAGGAACTCAACCATACATACACATGTATCCATTCTCCCTCAAACTCCGCTCCCACCCAGGCTGTCAAACATCTTTTTAAATTGCAGATTATGACTCAGCCTGTCTGCAATAGATCCTAAGAATGCTCTCAATTATTGTTGATGCTGCTGGTTCATGGACTGCTCTTTAAGTTGCAAGCATCTAGGCAATTTTTGGATCTAGGCTATTTTAAAATGGCTGTCACAGGAGGCCTTATAAATAGCTGTGAAAAGAAGAAAAGCGAAAAGTAAAGGAGAAGATGAATGCAGAGTTCCAAAGAGTAACAAGAAGTGATAAGAAAGCCTTCCTCTGTGATCAATGCAAAGAAATAGAGGAAAAAAATAGAATGGGAAAAACTAGAGATCTCTTCGAGAAAATTAGACATACCAAGGTAACATTTCATGCAAAGATGGGCTCAATAAAGGACAGAAATATTATGGAAGTAAGAAAAGCAAGAGATATTAAGAAGAGGTGGCAAGAATACACAGAAGAACTTTATGAAAAAGATCTTCATGATCCAGATAATCAAGATGGTGTGATCACTCACCTAGAGCCAGGTCCTGGAATGTGAAATCAAGTGGGCCTTAGGAGACATCACTACAAACAAAGCTAGTGGAGGTGAAAGAATTCCAGTTGAGCTAAATCTAATCCTGAAAGATGATGCTGTGAAAGTGCTGCACTCAATATGCCAGCAAGTATGGAAAACTCTGNATCTGGTCCCATCACTTCATGACAAATAGATGTGAAAACAGTGGAAGCAATGGATGACTTTATTTTGGGGGCTCCAAAATCACTGCAGATGGTGACTGCAGCCAAGAAATTAAAATATGCTTACTCCTTGGAAGGAAAGTTATGACCAACCTAAACAGCACATTAAAAAGCAGAGACATTAGTTTGTCAACAAAGGTCCATCTGGTCAAGGCTATGATTTTTTCAGTGGTCTTATATAAAGTAAGAGTTGGACTATAAAGAAAGCTGAGCATCAAAGAATTGATGCTTTTGAACTGTGGTGTTGGAAAAGACTCTTGAGAGTCCCTCGGACTTCAAGGAGATCCATCCTAAAGGAGATCAGTCCTGGATGTTCATTGGAAGAACTGATGTTCAAGCTGAAACTCCAATACTTTGGCCACCTAATGCAAAGACCTGACTCATTTGAAAAGACCCTGATGCTGGTAAAGATTGAGGGCAGGNCTCGGACTTCAAGGAGATCCATCCTAAAGGAGATCAGTCCTGGATGTTCATTGGAAGAACTGATGTTCAAGCTGAAACTCCAATACTTTGGCCACCTAATGCAAAGACCTGACTCATTTGAAAAGACCCTGATGCTGGTAAAGATTGAGGGCAGGAGGAGAAGGGGATGATAGAGGATAAGATGGTTGGATGGCATCATTGACTCAATGGGCATGGGTTTGGGTGGACTCCAGGAGTTGGTAATGGACAGGGAGGCCTAGTGTGCTGCAGTTCATGGGGTTGCAAAGAGTCGGACTTGACTGAGCGACTGCACTGGACTGGACTGAAAACAAATAGACTGCCAGTTATTTCTCCAGAAAGGTTGGGTTTATTTCAGATCATTAGAAAATTACAGTGTGGGATTGGATACCATATTAGCCATTTGCAAGTCCTTGCAGAGCAAGGCAAGGAGAGGGGAAAAGGAAGTTTGGAGAGATACAGTAAACAGTTTACTTCTCTCTCTCTTTCTGGCTTTTCATAAGCTGAGTTTTTGCCAGAGAACAAGGGGAGTCTCTCTTCTTCTTCTTGGGTTCCGATATTGTCTCAAGGCGTGAGAACTTCCTCTGCTGATCTCCTGACTTTAATTACAGTTTCTTTGTTAAATATTTATAGACCATAGGATAAATTCCCCTGAAAGTATATATAAATATATATGAGTCCCTGATGATTCATTACATCATCCTCTCTTGGGCTGGGCTTTGATACTCCTCACCTCTAGGAGCCCCTCAGTGTTTTAGCATCTTAGCAGCCACTCACAATAATTGATTTTACAAATATTGTCACATTTATGATTTACAGAAACCATGGGAAGTCAGTGCAACATTAGCAGCTTTACAAAAGGAAAATCAAGTTTCCAGATAAGTTTCAAAATTTGTCCAAAGAATTTCCATGGCTCAACTCGTAAAATCATAAAGATTCAATTCAAGGACCTTTCAATATCAGGTTCAAAATTATTTTACCCAAAACCATAGTTTCCTGTGTAAAATATAATGTTCTAATTCTCTTTACCTACTTGGACAACATATCACCAATATAAACAAACAGAATTCCCATGCATTACTTTATAGATTTGGATATAAAACTCTACATAAATTTTAAGTGAACTTCACAATACCCCTATGCAGTACAATCATTTTCACATTAGTATAAGAGAGGAGTGAAACTAATTTTGAAGTCATCTAGTTTGCCTGAGGTCAACAGAATGTGGAATACAATTTTTGATAAATTCAGCTCAGTCGTCCCTTCCATAGTCACACATTTTATAATAGAGAAATTATAACTGGTGAAACTCATTCTGTGGATTACAAGGAGTGTTAGCTTACCTCATTAGCCCCTTTTAGAGGGAGCTGGTTATTGTACTCAATGAGTAATAGTGTCTGTTGCAATTTATTATGTAACACAAAAATTTAAACAAAACAACATTTTTGTAAGAAGTAATATCTAGTACAATGTAATGTGATTCCTAATGGCTTCAGAAGAAGATGTGTTTTTAAAATGCCAATGTAAATTTAAAGAGAAATTATCCTCCACATTTTAATTATTTTACATTTCTAAAAATCAATGGAATTCCCTTCTTTAGATATATGTTTCCCTGTGACCTGTGTTAGAGTGTCTACTTCTCCTCTAGAGGAGAAAACACACAGAAGGAGGGAAAGGCAAAAGACTAGAAAGAACTTAATAACTCTACCAAATTACTATGGAGAAATAAGGCCTCATGAAACCTTTCCACTGAATTTAGGTCTTTTCAATATACCATCAAGCCAGTGATTTGAAGCACAGTTGATGATAATGTTTCATTGATGGTTATTTTTATCAATTCTTAACACTGTCACTTCAGTGGCTTTGAGTAGGTGAGATTTCATATAATGTCTATAGAAAACCTTAACGACCAAATTTCTCAGACATTGTTCACATTATTTGAAGTTTATTGGCAAGGACTTCTTCCTTTCAGAACAGTGAGGAATTAGCTATATCCTATTCCTTGGTACAGTGACCTCCAAGTATTTTCTTCCATATGTTAATATTATCATCTTTAGATTTTTTTTTCTTTTTAGCAGACTTCCTAAATTGATAACTGGAAAACATGAAAAATTATCTGAGACAACAAAACAAAGAGGGTATATTATAGATATATATATCTAATATAAATAATGTAAAATAATATAAATAATGTAGGCTATTGTGAATTTTCAAAAAATTGAGGAGGTAAAATACATGTGTGATATCTGAAAAACATTTTATAGTACTCTGATATTATCTTCCTCTATTCCATTCTTCTTTTATTAATTTTTCTTTCATTTTGATCATATTACTTTAGTTTTATAATAGGTAGTTTTTCTATCTTGTGAAAAGAAATTTTAAGTTGAAGTTTTTAAAAATATATGGCATCACAGTTACAATTACATTGTGTAATTCAAACAAATTGCTTAATCAAATTCAAGCTGCTTTATTCCCTGAATCATTTAGTCAAGCATAAGGAAGTTAACCCAGCAGAACTGTACTTTACTTATGGTTTAAACACAGTTGAGACACATTAACATTATCAAGTCTGTGGAAAGAATAATGGATTTTGCTTTTGTTATGATGTTTTTCACTTCCAGCTTCCAAGGACAATTACTGCGCACTTTTGTTTATGATGTAGGATATTGTCTGTGACACTTGGCCATTTGGAACACTGCATTAAATTGAATATTTTAAATTATTTCCTTTATTTAGAGGAAAGACAAAGACATTGAAAATACAGTATGAAGCCTTCTAGATAAAATGAGACTTTATGAGTTTGTTTCCTGTGTTCCAAATTTCTACACTTTCCTGCTATTTCATTTTAAAAGAGCTCTTGATTTGAAAGAGTAGATTCCATTTTGAAAATGGGTCTCTGGACCCATAAAAAAGCAAAAAGTCTTCATTACCTGAACACTGGCCAAAATTGAAATAGCTGTAAAGGGTAATTATGTGGATGTGCTATAACACATATTTCTAGATTGATACTAGTTTAGGGCAAAATAAAATTTCTAAGATACATTTCATTCTGTATTTCATAGATTTCTTTATATGCTTCCTGCCAATTATCTCTTTGAAGAATGTTTGTTAGTTTGAATTCAATGTATATAAATAAACCTAATTTCTAGTGACAGTAAATTATATATCAAAATGTATTAATACTAAGAGAATTCAGAAACTTGACATGGTATTAGAAATAAGTACATGCCATATTACTGGATGTCTATAAAAAGGCTAACTTTCTCCTAAAACAGATGCTTGTATTATAAATAAAAATGATAGTTGGTGCTAAGATAGTTGTCTAATGACTTTATGAAAGTCTCAAATGACCTCAGTGTGGATCATGCCTCAAATAGAAGGGAGTTTGCTTGCAAATTCCTGGTTCAAAATACATGAAGAATACTAATAAGTTACATCATAGCAAAGGCAAATATAGGCCTTCCTAGTTTCTTTGAGTAATATATGTGACCAGCTTTTATCATGCCGGTCCCTAGAGCTATTTGGAGGAGATTTTTCTTTTTCTCTAAGATTACATATGACTTCTTTGTCTGTGAATACCCACTGTATTCATATATGAAGTTGCTAAAGTAACTGTAGTGTTGGGCTTCTCTTTTTCTTACAGATGACACCAATTTCAGTCTTCTTGGGCAAGATGTAGATTAGAATGAGCCTGTCTCAACTTGCTAAAATACTATAAAATACGTATCATAAACAATCCAATATGAAAAAATGGATATCATCTTGAATATCAGAGGACTTTGCACTAAGGTTTATGGATCTGGAATAAAAAAATAATCTTCAAAATACAGCCATAATTACTTTTCATGATGTGTCCCTGTCCATGTTTAAAAAACAGCTTTTCAGGGGGAAAAGAAAAAACTAAGTGAATACTCTGCTCCTCCTCCTTTCTTTTCCTCCGACTCACAAAACAAAGCTGTCTAAAAACAAACCAAACAGGGGAACCCTTTCAACAGAATGCAGAAAATGATTCTTGAGGCAGCTAGAGCACATGTCCCAATGAGATTTTTATCATTCATGGTTTGGACGGTATGAAATTGCCTATATCTGAAAGCTTTCTGGCTTGCCAGGTGACTCTAGTGGTAAAGAACCCACCTGTCAACGCTGGAGATGTTAAAGACAGGGGGTTTGATCACTGGGTGGGGAAGATCCATTAGAGAAGGGCAAGGCAATCCACTTCAGTATTCTTACCTGGAGAATAGCATGGACAGAGGAACCTGGCAGGCTACAGTCCATAGTGTTGCACAGAGTCAGACACAGCTGAAGCAACTTTGCTCAAATGTTTTTTGTCCAAATGGCAGAAAAATTCAGTTTAATCTAGTATACCCTTTCAGAGATACCAACTTCCCAAAACCACAGGATGTGAAAGAAGATAAGTGCTTTTAACCGTTTCATCCAGAGTCAGGCAATACCCTTCAATTTTTTTGAAAGTGGGTGTTTCTTTTATAAATTTTAGCTTTCTGGGAGAAAGAAATTCATAAAGTTAGAAATAGAAAAACATATATGTTATAAATAGCTAAAAATCTTGTTCATTTTTAGAAAAAATACAAAGTAGGTAAACCAGTTATCTAACCTAATCTATAAAAAAGTGAGAAGTCAAAAATATACATGGTTGGTATATTTTTTTAAATATAAAAAATTAATTATGATATTACTTTGCAGACCTGTCTGCAATGAAATTAAAAATTGTAGATAAAATGGATACTATCAACGGAAGATATGCTATTAGTCAAAATCTACCCCCATTAAAGTTAGAACTTCAAATAGACCAATATTCAATAAATAAAATTTTATTAATGAACCACCAAAAAAAAAAATAGATCAGGAAGCCCAAGTAGATTCAAAAGAAAATACTACTGCTTCACCAGAATCAGATTATTTCAATGATACACAAGTTGTTCTAGAGATTAAAAAGTGAATGGAAATTTAGAAGCTCTATTTTTAGTGAGTAAAAGTAAAATGAGATTATGATCACATAAAAGAAATTAATTGGTCAATATCATTCATAAATACTGATCTTAAAAATTATATTATCACAGCAAATAATACACTATGATAATATGAAATTCATTTCAAGAATTAAAAAATTTCAGTAGAAAATACATTAGTTCAATACATCAGAAAAAGGAATCAGTATGCACAAACAGCAACAATAACATGTATATATATATATATATATATACACTCAAAATTATAGCAAAACTATCACATATCACCAAAGAAAATGACATCATTAAAAATCATTAATAAATCATTAAAGACTATGAAAAGAAAATTTTTAAGCACTCATGAAATGTACAAAAGTAAATTTGAACAGATGGAAAAATATCCTTTCATTCTTAGATGACTCTATTTCATAAAGCAGTCAGTTCTCTCCAATGTAACTTATCCATTTTATAAAATCTCAAAAGAAATAGCACTTTTTGAATAAAGCAGACAAATTGATGCTAAAGTTCATATAGAAAGAAAAACAATCAATGATATCTAGAAAAAACAAAGGAGAAAAAAGCTATGGGGAGGGATAAGGGATAAACCCTGCAGATATTAAGTATTTAAAAAGCTCTGTAAATTATATAATATAGTACTAATCTGCGAATAGACAAACCAGTGAAATATTGTCTATGCAGCTGCTGCTAAGTCGCTTCAGTCATGTCTGACTCTGTGCGACCCCATAGACGGAAGCCCACCAGGCTCCCCAGTCCCTGGGATTCTCCAAGCAAGAACACTGGAGTGGGTTGCCATTTCCTTCTCCAATGCATGAAAGTGAAAAGTGAAAGTGAAGTCACTCAGTCGTGTCCAACTCTTTGCGACCCCATGGACTGCATCCCACCTGGCTCCTCCATCCATGGGATTTTCCAGGCAAGAGTATTGGAGTGGGGTGCCATCGCCTTCACTGACTATAGTCCATAGAGTGACCCAAATAAATAAATAAATAAATATATGTAAGTTTAATGATAAAGAAGCCATTTCAGATCACAAGGGATAAGATGAGTGTTTTAATACAGGAAACTGAGGCAACAGAATAGCCATTTGGAAAAGAAGACAAATTAAATTTCCTATCACATCACAGACAAGAATATGATCCAAATAGGTCATAGGTTTAAATGTAACAAATGAAACTATACAGGTCCTACAGAAAACACAGGTGTATTTTTCTATAATCTGGGATGGGGGAAAGTTTCTAACTATGACCTAAAATCCAGTTGGACAAAGAAACAAAATATTTGACTAAATTAAAATAAAGAAAAATATCTTTGCTTAGGGAAAAAAAAAATCACAGACCAAGAGACTAACTTGGAAAAGTACTTCAAAGACAGTGTTTATGAAAGATATCATAGGAATAGGATACTATGCATAATACACATTTTAATATAAAGGAAAACTGCAAAAGTCCTATAGAAAAAGAAGCAAATGAAATTAACCAGAAATTTTAAGGAAAATATATTAATACTATCACTAAGCATATGAAAATATATTCAGCTTCACTCATAATAAGAAGAATAAAAATTAAAACTACACTGAGACTTCAGTGTTTTCCCACAAAAATTGGCAGAAAATAAAAACAAAATTAAAGAAAAAAAAAAAACACTTGAAAATATCTTCTGCTTCTGAGGCTGTCATACATTGCTGGTGAGAATATAACATGGTACACGTTTTGTGAAGGAGAGTTTGAAAATACCTTTTGACCCACCAGTTTCTTTCATAGAGATTTTTTCTAAAGATTCAACCCTATCATAAGAAAATACAATTGCACAAGATAATTCACTGAAGCATCATTTATACTTGAAGAATATTGGAAATGACCTAAAAGCCCATACTTGGGATATTTCTGGAATATCCTATGGTACAATGGAGCCCTAGACAGTTATTTAAAAGAATGAGGAAGATCTCTATCAACTGATACAGAAAGATTTCCAGGTTACACTTTTTTTTTTTAAGTGCAATACTGATTTCTTATCCTGATAACTTTTGAGTGAAAAATGAAAGGTGAAAATAAAATTAAAAATCTATCTATTCATCTACTGTGAAAAAGAAATACAAGGAATAAACTGGAAAATGAAGTTGGTTAATGTCAAGAGTGGTGTGAACGTGGACTGATTGGTGGGTGGGTCAAGTGGCTCTTTTTTAGTAGCATACATTTTGTAGTTTTTATTGCAAGCCATGATACATTCTACATACTTAAAAAATCCTGAGTACAATGCAAACAGAAACATGAACCTAAACAAATTGATAGCGTGACCTTACTAAAGGGAGAGAAAACAGTACCAGCTGAAGTAACTTTGAACTCACTGTTTTGAGTCCATATATTCAATCTAAAGATGGGAAGCAATGTAAACATTGCATTTTTAACTGTAGATAGAATTTCTTTCCTCAATAGTATGGGTCAGCAATTCTGAAAATACATTTTGTGTATGGCTGGTGGAAACAGGTGATAAGTATGTTAAGATCAGTAGGATCCAGGTTCCACACTACCTGATAAGAATGTCATTAACATGGTGAGAGGATGGGTTGAAAGAACTTTGAGGTATTAAATTGGGATTGGAGAGATCAGCATTATTTCATGGTTTGTGGTTTTAAGACAGATAGGTGATAGATAATGAATAGATGTATATATCTTTTAGATTCATCTTCTAATTAGTCTAGAAACAAAAACGTCACATAACAATGAGCACAGAAGTTCTCAAATCCGTTTCTAAATGGCTCAGGGATCATTTGAAAAAATCACTGATTCCAGAATTGATACAGGAAATTACAGACTGTTAGAAGTAACCAGGAAAAAACAACAGTCACTTAAATACAATGAATTGTCAAATAATGAATAAAAAAAATAAATAAAGCAGTCAGCATAGAAGAATATTTGAATTTAATGACTTTAGAAAGTATATATTATGTATCCTAAAATAAATAATTTTTCTTTTTTCAAAAAAAAATCTGCAAGAGAAAAAAAGAACAGAAGCATATGGCTTGTGATTTCTCCTTAGCAACAACACAAAGAGATAATGTAACAACACCTACAATATTTTGAATTTAAGGTATGTGAATGCTAAGTCACTTTTATCATGTCTGACTCTTTGTGACCCTATGGGCTGTAGCCCACCAGGCTCCTCTGTCCATGGCATTCTCCAGGCAAGAATACTGGAGTGGATTGCCATGCCCTCCTCCAAGATATAAGTTATGGTACTTCAAAAGTAAGATCATCTTACAGTTATTAAGGAAACAGAAAAAATTCTTATCAAAATTTCCTGTTTTATTAGGTCATTCACCTGTTCTATTATGTACATCATAAAAACTATATATGACCACAAAGAAGTATTATTTGGCTATATCATTTNAGAATACTGGAGTGGATTGCCATGCCCTCCTCCAAGATATAAGTTATGGTACTTCAAAAGTAAGATCATCTTACAGTTATTAAGGAAACAGAAAAAATTCTTATCAAAATTTCCTGTTTTATTAGGTCATTCACCTGTTCTATTATGTACATCATAAAAACTATATATGACCACAAAGAAGTATTATTTGGCTATATCATTTTGGTTATATCCACCCACCATTTCATTCATTCACTGAGTTCAATTCATTCACTCAGTCCTGTCTGACTCTTTGTGATCCCATGGACTACAGCATGCCCTGTCCATCATCAACTCCCGGAGCTTGTTCAAACACATCAGTTGAGTCAGTGATGCCATTCAACCATTCCATCCTCTATCGACCCTTTCTCCTACTGCCTTCAGTTTTATCCAGCATCAGAGTCTTTTCCAGTGGGTCAATTCTTCACAACAGGTGGCCAGATTATTAGAATTTCAGGTTCAGCATCAATCCTTCCAATGAATATTCAGGACTGATTTCCTTTAGGATGGACTGGTTGGGTCTCTTTGCTGTCCAAGGAACTCTCAAGAGTCTTTTCCAACCCACAATTCAAAGCATCAATTCTTCAGCGCTCAGCTTTCTTTATAGTCCAACTCTCACATTCATACATAACTATCGGAAAAACCATAGCCTTGACTACACGGACCTTTGTTGACAGAGTGATGTCTCTGCTTTTTAATGTGCTAAGTTGCTCAGAGCTTGTCTTTTAAGGAGCAAGCATCTTTTAATTTCAAGGTTGCAGTTATCATCTGCAGTGACTTTGGAGTCCAGAAAAATAAAAACTGTTATTGTTTCCATTGTTTCCCTATCTATTTGCCATGAAGTGATGGGGCCAGATGCCATGATCTTCATTTTCTGAATATTGAGCTTTAAGCCAACTTTTTCACTCTCCTCTTTCACTTTCATCAAGAGGCTCTTTAGTTGTTCTTCACTTTCTGCCATAAGGGTGGTGTCATCTGCATATCTGAGGTTATTGATATTTCTCCCAGCAATCTTATTCCAGAGTGTGCTTCATTCAGCCTGGTATTTCTCATGATGTACTCTGCATATAAGTTAAATAAACAGGGTGACAATATACAGCCTTGAAATACTTCTTTCCTGATTTGGAACCAATTTTTGTTCCATGTCCAGTTCTAACTATTGCTTCTTGACCTGCATAGAGATTTCTCAGGAGGCAGGTCAGGTGGTCTGGTATTCTCATCTCTTGAAGAATTTTCCACAGTTTCTTATGATCCACACAGTCAAAGGCTTTGGTTGTCAATAAAGCAGAAGTAGATGTTTTCTGGAACTCTTGCTTTTTAGATGATCCATCGGATGTCAACAATTTGATCTCTGGTTCCTCTGGCTTTTCTAAATCCAGATTGAACATCTGGAAGTTCATGGTTCATGTACTGTTGAAGCCTGGCTTGGAGAATTTTGAGCATTACTTTACTAGT
>SJYA01000618.1:295256-376213 GCA_006410615.1 Neotragus moschatus | reverse complement strand
TTGAAGCCTGGCTTGGAGAATTTTGAGCATTACTTTACTAGTGTGTGAGATGAGTGCAATTGTGTTGTAGCTTGAACATTATTTGGCATTGATTCTTTGGGATTGGAATGAAAAATGAAAATGAAAACTGAAAAATGAAATGTTTTCCAGTCCTGTGGCCACTGCTGAGTTTTCCAAATTTTCTGGCATATTGAGTGCAGCACTTTCACAGCATCATCTTTCAGGATTTGAAAAGCTCCTCTGGAGTTCTATCACCTCCACTAGTTTTGTTTGTAGTGATGCTTTCTGAGGCCCAGTTGACTGCATTCTGGGATGTCTGTCTGCTCTAGGTGAGGGATCACACCATCTAGATTATCTGGGTTATGAAGATCTTTTTTTGTATAGTTCTTCTATGTATTCTTGCCACCTCTTCTTAATACCTTCTGCATCTGTTAGGTCCATACCATTTCTGTCCTTTATCAAACCCATCTTTGTATGAAATGTTCCCTTTGGTATCTCTAACTTTCTTGAAGATATCTTTAGTCTTTCCCATTCTATTGTTTTCCTCTATTTCTTCTCACTGATCACTGAGGAAGGCTTTCTTATCTCTCCTTGCTATTCTTTGGAACTCTGCATTCAAATGGATATATCTTTCCTTTTCTTCTTTGCCTTTAGCTTCTCTTCTTTTCTTCGCTATTTGTAAGGACTCCTCAGACAATCACTTTGCCTTTTTGCATTTCTTTTTCTTGGGATCATCTTGATCACTGCCCCCAGTACAAGGTCGTGAACCTCCATCCATAGTTCTTCAGGCACTCTATCTATCAGACCCACCATTATGTGGCTTAATTGAATAGTTTACATACAATATATGCTAAAAGTGTAAGGAAAAATATAACCTTATGAGAACAATGGCAGTGTTTTATTAAAAGCAAGTACTAAGTTGTTTATTTTAAAAAACTTGCTTCACCTAGATTTTTTTCCCTTAATTCCAGTTAATCTCCACCTTCTAAAAGATTATATTATTGTCTTTCTGAAGGGTAAAGATAGCAATTGTGAACAGGTTACTTAATAAGAACGGTTTTATCAATTCAATAAAAAGAAAAATAGAAAAAGAGGAAAGATGAAAGTAGGTAATATATGTGGCAGGTATAGCTATGATTTCATTAAATTATGATATAAAATTTCAAATTATATAACTTTTAAAAATACTTTAAAACTTTAAAAATCAGTAAAATCCCTATATTATTACAGCAAAATATATGATGGAAATAAACTGTGTGAAAAATAAAGAAATACAGATGTAAAGAAGAGATGATCATATACCCAGAGCAAAAAGATAATCATTTAGCCAAGTGTGAGAAAGTTGCTGAATTCAAGAACTACAGATCTGTAGTTTCCTGTTCACCAACATAATCAATAGAAAATGTAATTTAAAATATCCCACAGTAGTCACAAAAATATATAGTACATAGTTATAAAGTAGAGAGTAAATATTCAAACTAAATGGGAAAATACAGATAATAAGTATAAAATCCAAATGAAATGTAGAAATATAGCATGTCCATGAATGAAGATAGTGAATATTACAAGTAATTATCCTCAAATTAATTTCTGCTATCAATGTGTCTCTATCAAATTCTGATTTTTATTTTACAAATGGTGACAAAGGGAAGCTAAAATTCATACAGAAAAGTGTATGCAAAAATAGCAGACATTTTTTGACAGAGAAAAATCATAGGAAAAAATGTAATGTGAAATGTTAATAATTGAAAAGCCATGGTATTTATGTATAAATGGGTGATATATGCATACATAGGCTTTCCAGGAGGCACAGTGGTAAAGAATCCGCTTGCCAATACAGGAGACTCAGGAGATAAGGGTTGATCCCTGGGTTGGGAAGAACCCCTGGAGGAGAAAATAGCAAGCCACTCCAGTATTCTTGCCTGGGAAATCCCATGGACAGAGGAGCCTGATGGGCTGCAATCCTTGGGGTCGTCAGTAGTCGGACATGCCTAAAGACTAAGCTCGCACACGTGCATATACAGAAATGTATTACGTTAGAGATGCTCTGCTTAGAAAGAATAGACTATTCAATACTTTTTAAATGATTGTATTTATTTACTTCGGCTCTGCTAGATCTTTGCTGCTACATGGACTTTTTCTCCAGTTCAGCGAGCAAGGGCTGCCCTCTCATTGCTGTGTGCGGGCTTCTCGGTGCAGTGGCATTTCTGCTTGTGGAGCACAGGCTCTAGTGTGTGCAGCACATGGGCTCAGTAGTTTCAGCTCCCAACCTGTCAGCAGTTGTGGCACATGGGCTTTGTTGCTCTGCAGCATGTGGGATCTTCCTGGACGAGGAATCGAATTCATCTCCTGTATTGGCAGGCAATTTTTTTTTCTTACCACTGAGCCCCTCATTTTGCTATGTATTTGTCAGGTAAGTAAATATTCTGAATACAAAGAGCAACACTAAAAAGTATTAGCAGAAAATATAAAATAATATCTATTAGACATAGGGTAGGAGGATTTTTTTTTAAGTAAGATTTAAAAAGCAAAACTTTTAACAATTTAGCTACATTAAAATTTCAAAGAAATACTGTACACGAAAAAGCACCATAACCAAAGTTAAAAGTTTAGCTATAAACTTAGGAGAAAATCAACTTGAATCCAAAATTTATTTATAGCTAAGTTAAAGATAAGCAAACAAAAATTTTTAAGGAATAAAACCAAAACAAGTTGCCTATAAAAGTTGCAAATATACGTATGAAAAAGTTGCTCAATCCAACTAGGCAACAATGAGCATATTAAAATATCTATTAAATAATATCTCTAATCCATTATGTTGGCAAAAATAAAAAAGCTTAAGTATATAAACTATAGATAAATATATAAAGATACAACCATACACTGCTAATGGCTGAAACACTTTAAGCAGTCACTTTGAATGGAAATCTAACAATATTTAAACATTTTAAATATGCATACTGTATGACAATTCCTTTTAATTTTTCCTACTTCAGAGAAACATTCACATACACACCAACTGAAATATTTACAGGGTATTAATTTTAAACAATCCAAATTACTATCAGAAGAGAAAAGTCTAATTAAAATGTGTTTTATACAATGGAATAATACGTAGCAGTTAAGAGCAAAAGGTAGATCTACACGTACCTCAGGTGGTGCAGTGGTAAAGAACCTGCCTGCTGATGCAAGAGACCCAGAGACACAGGTTCGATCCCTGGGTTGGGAAGATCCCCTGGAGGAGGAAATGGCAGCCCACTCCAGTATTCTTCCCTGGAGATTCCATGGACAGCCTGGTGGGCTACAGTCCATGGGATGGCAAAGAGTCAGACCTGTCAGAACGACTGAGCACACATACATACATACATAAAACTTCAAGATATTGCTGCAGATAAAAGGCAGGTTGAAGGATAATTCATAAAAAAAAAAAAACTTCTGAAAAACAAAAACACACCCAAACAATCTTATGTTTTATGTGTGTCTGTATATGTGTATGTGTGTGTATGTGCATGTATTAAAAAGTAGGTAATAAAAATAATAGTCTTGAGGTTAGTGATCTGAAGTCATATGTGCTTTATCTGTAGTACTTTATTTTTACAGCAGTAGTTATTCACATGTTACTCATATATGAAAAACAGAAAGAGATAGTACGTAAACATAGAAATATGCATATTTTTACCAAATGTAATATACTTGAAAAATGCAAATTATGTCAATCACACCTGTTTTATAATATCTATTTCTCATAAAGATTACAAACATTAACTATATGTTGGTAAAAGTTCTGTCAAGAGGTACTTTCAAACCGCTTTGGTATAAGTATATATTGCTGCATCTTCTTTGGAAGATGGCCCTCAGGATAACTTACTCTTCACTGTATACCCACAATTATAGTTTTAGAATTTTTGGTTTCTTCTTTTTACTACATGCATGTGTCAATGTTAACAGAAAATATAAGGATTAGAAATTAACTGTTATGTGATTAAGACTAAAATTTAAATAAAGCAGGAATAAACATATATTGCATAGGGAGGGATAATAGCTTTAATCTGAAGATGGCATAACTAAATCTTTAAAACCCGAAGAATCCATTAGTATCGTGAATGATTAAAGATACCTCTGGAGTGACATGGTGACAAAGATACTTTGTTTGAACCAAGCTGTGGTCAAACTCCTGATCCTCCTCGCGGTGCCCACCTGTGCACTTCGTTATAAAATTGAGTCTTAGCAAGAACTCTGCTAATTTAGTTTAAGCAGAATTCTTGCCCTGGATACCTAATCACCAGTAATATCTGATCAAATTCTTCATTCTCTACCACTCCCTAGGTGATGTCTGGGAGGTAGGTTTAGCTAGAATCTCTCATTACCCCCTCAGATTTCCTCTTAATGCATCTGAAATACCATTTCATACTTCAGAA
Source organism: Neotragus moschatus (assembly GCA_006410615.1). NCBI lineage: Eukaryota > Metazoa > Chordata > Mammalia > Artiodactyla > Bovidae > Neotragus > Neotragus moschatus. The sequence goes on along the minus strand of SJYA01000618.1, from coordinate 371,795 downwards.
CTTTCAGAGGTCGACTAGAGGAATCGAAAAGACTGCAGACCTTGGGGATACTGAGATAGTAAGTTTCAGATTGAACTATTTGTGTGACCTCATTCTTAGCCACAAGGTCTGGGGTATACTTTGATTTCTATAAGTCTCTGTATGTTGATGCTATTATTAATGATGACAACTTACTTCATGAATTGCTAAGAAGTAAAAGATAGATGATATGAAAGCTAAACAAAGGTGGCAACTTTAATATCCTGCAATTCTCGGAATAGTGAACAAAGTCTACCATCAACTCAAATTGTACAGAGAAAAGTTAATCACCATAAAATTAACGTCAAGCCTACTCGTTTGCTGTTTTAGCCAGTGCTCCACTCTTTGACAGTGCTGCACAAGTGTCAACAATATGGCAATGAGGAGATGTAACAATCAATACAAAAAGTAAGCAAGTCAGTCTGAATGGAATCAAAGTGGATCATAAACTATCCTCTCTGGTCAACAGTACATCAGTGAGACAGTGAGGTGGTGTGTGTGAGTGCATGTGTGTGTGTATGCACCTGTATGCACAAACACCCATGTGTTTGTGTACATGCATGTATGTAAGTGCAGAACAGGCTGGCGAAAAGCCAAACATTAAGAATAATTAAATGACAGTTATTGCCAGTTGTCAAACTTATTTTTGAAAGTTGCACAAGCTCTGTTAGATATAGGGCATTTTTTCCCTTCATTTGGTCCTGTATTTGGTATTTTCTTCCTTAATTATGTGTTATTTCTAAAATAAAAATTACATGTTAAATCTGTACACGAGACAGCAAAAGAGACACAGATGTATAGAACTGCCTTTTGGACTCTGTGGGAGAGGGAGAGGTTGGGGTGATTTGGGAGAGTGGCATTGTAACATGTATGATATCATAAGTGAAACAAATCGCCAGTCTAGGTTCGATGCAGGATGCAGGATGCTTGAGACTGATACACAGGGACGATCCAGGGAGATGGTGTGGGGTGGGGGTGGGGGGTCGGGATTGGAAGCTCATATACACTCATGGCTGATTCATGTCAATGTATGGCAAAACGAATACAGTATTGTAAAGCAAAACAAACTAAAAAATTAAAATTAAAATAAAAAAATAATAAAATTAAAAAATAAAATAAAATAAAAATCACAATATGAATCTGTTAGGTGCTATTTCTAAAAGAATTAAAATTATGAAATTAAGCCAATCAGAGTCCCAGGCAATGTTCCTGTCCTCATGGACCTTAGCAGTGTGTTCAGAGCCTCAAAGAAAGAATGATCTCTGTGCTCACAGAGCCACATTTTCATATCCATACACATTGTGGCTTTGTGGTTATATAAACAAAACACATTTTTTCAAGATGAATTAAAATAAAGAGAGCCTCTTTTGAGACTAACAACATATCAACAAAAATAGCAATGAAACACGTATGCTCTTCCTTACAAGTAGGAAAGAAGTGTGTTATACTTCTCATTAGTATGAATTTAAATGAAATAATTTCAAAAAAACTATTTATATTAAATAAACATCTTCAAGTAAATGTGAATATATACAGTTTTTCAGTGTGTGTGTGTGTGTGTTTGTGTGTGTGTAAAATAAGGCATAAAAAAAGAAAGGAACCAACAAAACATTGAGCAGCACCCCTATTCCAAGCACAGTAGATGTGTTTAGAACAGTTCTGTATAATGACATGCATTACCTGCATTTTACAGATGAAGGAACACTTAGGTTGTAAAGACACTGCCAGTTTTACATTTCTAAAAATTTAATTTGAAAATATATTAAGTATTTCCTGTTACCTTATAAAATCTGTTAATTGCAATACTGAAGTTGCAGAGTGATTTGAATTTGAAAGAAAATTACACATTTCTGCCTGATTTCACTCAGTGCTCAATTAAAACTTTCACAAGTAGAAAAGATCTGAGAAGCCAAACAAACTGAGTACTAGGAGGGATAATTATTGGAAGGATTAGTAAAAGTAGTGTCTCAACTTAAAAAAAAAAAAAACTATGTCCTAGCAAAACAGTCATATCTATAATACATTGGTAGTTATCTCAAGGTTTTACCTAGCCAAAATCATGAACCTGGAGGTTTTCAAGTACTTTAGTGTGATCACTCAAAAAGTTCTAAAAGAATATGTTTTTTGATTGACCTACCAGATCCAACTACTTATGTGAAGTCAGTATCAGACTAAGACATTATGAGCACTTGGATTTTTACCCTTTTCCACATTCTCCCAATAGAAAGGATTGACTTAAAGAAATAGGTCACTGTTTTTGACCATGGATGGAGAGGCAAAAATGTTGTCTCCTTAGAGTGTTATCCTGGCACCAGCTGAGGATAATGGCAACAAATAAGCAATATGACAATGCAGAAAATGAGAGAGATAAGCAGAGCAAAGTAGAAATAAGAAGCCACAACAAATAGTTCTCTTTAGGACAGGCTTAGAAGGGAGAAAGGTCAGAGAAAGGTGTGCTAGGGCTAAATGAGACATAAAAATTGTAAGTGGAGGCTGATTATGGTAAAAACAAAAAAGTTTTTTAATGGTATCTTCGAGGAATAATTAATTGGATTAAAAAAATAAATGAGTGTTAAAATATTTGCCTTTACTATAAATGAAGTATCTGGAATTAAATAAACCAGATCTTTGGGAGAATGTCTTAAAGGGCGTAAAAATGACTTGGAAACATCTAAAGTTAATGTCCTTATTTTAAAATAAAGATATAGGAACAGTTCCCAATTAACATATGGTTGCCTTTGTAAGAAAGTGGGTGAGTGCAAATTATTCGATGGTGATTGAANATTAAATAAACCAGATCTTTGGGAGAATGTCTTAAAGGGCGTAAAAATGACTTGGAAACATCTAAAGTTAATGTCCTTATTTTAAAATAAAGATATAGGAACAGTTCCCAATTAACATATGGTTGCCTTTGTAAGAAAGTGGGTGAGTGCAAATTATTCGATGGTGATTGAAAAGTTCCATCTATGAAGTAGTTTAAGAAAGCCCTCTACCAAGCTGTATTTGCTGTTAATTTGTTTACTAATTTTTTCTTTATTTGGCCAAAAAGTTTGTTGGGATTTTTCTATAAAATGTTACAGAAAAACCCAAACAAAATTTTTGGCCATCCCAATAGCTACTCTAAAGGAAATGCTATATAACCACTTTCAAAATTATAAAATAAAAATGATTGAAATATAAATTAATGAGCTTTCATTCGTGACTCAGAATGCAAAACTACTTAATCAATTTTTTAACCCAATTAATTTTTCCTCAAAGATACCATTAAAAAACTTTTTTGTTTTTACCATAATCAGCCTCCACTTACAATTTTTATGTCTCATTTAGTCCTAACACAACTTTCTCTGACCTTTCTCCCTTCTTATCTAGAATAAGAAGATAATTTAATAAATATAGTAAAACTCTGGGTATTCTGCTGAATGAGCTATGCTAAAAGACATTGCCATCACTTAAAAGTGACAGCAATTTTCTAAAGACCTGGGCAATAAACATTTTAAAGATTTCTAGCAATGTATATTATAAGGTGAGAGAAAAACAGAGAAATACTCAGGAAAGACATAGAATTGCACAGGACAATAGGAAAAAAATGTGCTTTGAAAACAGACAGATCTGTGGGAATTTGGATTTAAATCTTTTGTGTCTGCCACATGTGACTTGAAGGTGCATGGCATCTGAAGTTCATGTCCTCATCTTGTATTCAGGCATAGCCCCTCCAGTTCAAGGCATCGCTTCCTTTAAAACAGTACTCTAAATGAATTAATATCATTTCACTGTGCCCATATCTCATAACTTGGAGTTATGGGTAGTAGTATGGAGAAAAGGTCTTCTATTATAATGTATTTTATTTATTTACTTACTTACTTGTTAAAAATTTTTATTCTTGAAATGACTCTTTACAATCTCTTGTCAAAACATATTTCTATTTTTCTAATGATGCATTTTAGAGATATCATTGGGACTTTATAGAAAACCCTTCAAGAAAAGAAGAAAGCCTATTTTGGCAATGGATATAGCAAGAGAAATTTAATTAGGTGGATTCAAATCATCTTTTGATGCTAAACTCATAACTTTCTCTATGAAGTTTTCTCAGATCTTATTGGTTTGGTTTATTTGATTCAAAGTAAATAATGTTTGCTAAGCTGAGTTGAATTGACACTTGAAATTGTTTCATTGACACTTGAAATTTTTCTGTCCATTGAAATGCAAGTGTATGTCCAATTTGGGAATTCTCATTCCCCCACTCTGATTTTCTCCAAACTTTACTGTTGCATATTTGTCACTGATGTTCCAGAATGTATATGGAGGCATATCTTCATGAGTGTCAGTGGGACTTCAGTGGCCCATGTGCCCTGTTCTGATGTAATTTTCAAAATTTAAACAAAGGCATGTGAGAAAGAGCATGGACATCCCTAGAGGGATGAGCATCACTGAACTGCAGTTCTGTTTCACTCCTGAGGGGAAGAACTATTAATTACTGTTATGGAACAGATTTTCCAGATTATAAACCCTTGTCTGCTTCCGTTAGAGGTTTATTTACTGTGAAGTTAATAAAGCTTAAGCTTCAAGGCTCCTCAGTTAACGTGGTGTCTTCTAAGACCCTGTACCTCATTTTGTTTTTTGTGATTTCTACTTAAAACAAAAAATAAAACCAATTGTATAAGATTGTAGTTCTATAACACATGGATCTTCCCAAAATACCAAATGGTGCTTTTTCTGCAAAAGATTTCAGAAGCTGCTATGGCTAAAAATAACAATGATAACTATTTATAATTATAATTTTATTATCATTTATCATTATCTACTACTGAGGCCCTTTCTTTTTGCTAACCACTGTGTAGATATTTTATAAACATTATGCCTAATTCTCAGAGTAATTGTGCTGTGTATGAAACTAAAGAAGATAGACAAAAACTGACGGACTGGCAGTGATTCAATCCATGGTCTGCCTTACTTTAAAATATTTTCTAGGCATTCACACCACAGCATTCATAGGTGTGGTAAAAATGGCTACTTAAAAAAAAAAAATCCTTTGCATGTCACTAGGCACTAACTAAAAATCAACAAAATAGCACAGTGAGTTGACATATAGCTTTTAAACTGTTTATTTAATTATAGGTCATGTTATGTCAAATCACTTCTGACTTTAAAACACCAAAAAATCCATTTACAAGTAGGGTAATAGTCTGTCAAGTCTGCATGCTGGAAACATTAGTGGAAGATGAATTAGCCAATCAACAAGGTAGTTAAATGCTAGTAGCATAAGATCTTAAAGGGTGAGTGTTAATTCAAATAATGTTAAATGGTATTCATGGGATAAGTGAACTAAGCCTAACACTATAAAAATAACCGAAGTATGGAATGGTTCAAAAATGCTTCCTCAAGGATATTTATGGAGACACTACAGTTTTATTTCTCAGTTGAGGTGTCTTTTCATTAAAGACATTGCATTGAATGTGTATTGGAGCATTTTGTGACTGGCCAATAGGAATGATTTTCCATCAATTTTTGACAGATAAAAGCCCCTGAGTGTAAACTGATCTCATTCTTTCAGACTCAGAGAGCTCAGTAGGCTGTTAGACTACTCTGGGTAGTCCCATATATCTGGAATAAATGCACATTTTTTAAGCTGAAGACATATATATACATATATAACTAGCATGCAAATTAATTAGATTGCAATGTACATCTAAATGCCAGGATGGCTCTTGCAAACTCATGTCCTTTGAGTAGCCCTTTTTTTCCCAGTAGGAAGTTCCGTAAAATTTGAATTATGAATAAAGAGTGAACTAAACATGGTATCAGAAAATGCGCAGCATTGGATGATTCTAAAATCTAGACTTAAACTTTCTGGTACTTGGTGCTTAATAAATCTTTTTGTTGAATTAGTGAAAGAATGAAAGACACTAAGATAACCTTTCCCTGCTATTTGTTTTTCATTGTTTTGTTTTTGTAATATTGATTTCCCCCCAAATCAGGCTGTGAACAGATCATAAGACTCCTTTCCCTGAGTGGTAATTGCAAAGTCTTTGTCCACACATGCTTCTCTGATTCTTTTCTTATACTTTTAAGATTCACTGACTCCTTTTTATGACTGCTGCATCCCTCTTTTGTGGGCTTCCCAGGTGACTCAGTGGTAAAAAATCTGCCTACCAATATAGGAGACACAAGAGAAGTGGGTTCCACCCCTGGGTCAGGAGATCCCCTGGAGGAGGAAATGGCAACCCAGTCCAGTATTCTTGCCTGGCGTATCCCATGGACAGAGAAGCCTGGCAGGTCACTAAGAGCAGGACATAACTGAGACATGACAAGCACACGCTTTCTATATACATCTCCCAAATCAATTCCTCCTTTGACCCAAGGCTGGTCCTGGTACATATTCTATTTCTCAGTGAATGGAAGCTCTGTTCACATTCAATTGCAAACCTGAGACTCAGCTTTGCTCTTTTTCTGTCATCTTCTAAATTAATTTATTCCAAGGTTTTCTATTGTTGCCTCACAAATATTTAAAGTATGTTCATTCCTTTCCATCTCTACCATCCAAATCAAGCTATTGTCTTATCTAAATTACCACACTGGCCTGCTAATTAAAGCCCCTTATATACTCTGCCCTTCTCTACTCACTTCCTCAGTGCCACTAGAGGGTCTTACTTTATTCCAAAGAAATAGTAAAGCCTGACATCTACTTTCCCAAACTCTGATGGCTTCAGTTGCTTTAGGATACATGCATTCAGCATAGGCTCTGATGTTTTGTATGGGCTGGTTCCTACTTGACTCTCTTATTGCAGGTTATGCTTCACTCCTCCTCTCTCTNAACCATTTCTGATGGCTACTGTTGACTAGAACTGATTGCTGCTACTGCTGCTAAATCGCTTCAGTCATGTCCGACTCTGTGCGACCACAAACATGGCAGCCCACCAGGCTCCACCATCCCTGGGATTTTCCAGGCAAGAGTACTGGAGTGGGTTGCCATTGCCTTCTCCGAGAACTGATTGAGATTTCCCATTTTTATACACATGCACTCAATAGTCCCCTCAAGCTTGTTTTATTTGGATACGCTGTTAGTCTAGTCCTTAAAATTTTAAGTATTCAGCTCTTATTTCTATAATGCAAACTCTCAAATTCCAGCACATATAATCAGTCTTCATCTATTAAAGACTTAAATATAAGACCCCAAAACCATAAAATATTCTGGAAAAATATATAGAATATGTTTTTAGATATTAGATAATAGATAACAGATCTATCAGATAATAGATCTGTCTCAGCAGGCAAGGGCAACCAAAGCAAGAATAAACAAGTGGGACTGCATTAAGCTAAAAAGCTTGTGCACAGAGATGGAAACCATCAGCAAAGCAAAAAAAAAAAAAAAAACCAACATAGCAAAACAACAACAAACAACCTACTGAGTGGGAAGAGATATTTGCAAAGGACATATCCAATATGGGATTAATATCTAAAATACATAATGAACTTACACAACTCAACATAAAAATATGAATTAAAAAGGCAGAGGACCTAAATAGACATTTTCTTAAGGAAGACATACAAATGGGCAAAAGACACGTAAAAAGATGCTCAATATCACTAATAATCAGGGAAAGAAAGAAAGAAAGTGAAGCTGCTCAGTCGTGACCAACTCTTTGCAGCCCTATGGACTGTAGCCCACCAGGCTCCTCTGTCCATGGGATTCTCCAGGCAAGAATACTGGAGTGGGTTGCTGTTTCCTTCTCCAAGGGATCTTCCCAACCCAGGGATTGAACCGAGGTCTCCCACCTTGTTGGCAGACGCTTTACCCTCTGAGCCACCAGGGAATAATCAGGGAGATGCACATCAAAGCTGCAATGAGATCTCACCCCATACCTTTCAGAATCACTGTTATCAAAAGATGACAAACAAGCATTGCAGGGAATGTGGAAGAAAGGGAAACTGTGTACACTGCTGGTGGGAATGTAACTGCTGGACGTTCAACCACTGTGGAAATCAAACATGGTGGTTCCTCAAAAAATTAAAAGTCTAACTATAATGAGACCTAGCAATTCCACTTCTGCGTATTAGCAAAAACTAATTTGAAGATGTATGCACCCCTTTGTCCATTGTACCACTATTTATAATTGCCAAATGTGGAAGCAACCTAAGTGCCTATCAATAGATAAAGATCATATTCAATAAAGATATATACAGTAGAATNTGTGTATTAGCAAAAACTAATTTGAAGATGTATGTACCCCTGTGTCCATTGTACCACTATTTATAATTGCTAAGATGTGGAAGCAACCTAAGTGCCTATCAATAGATAAAGATCATATTCAATAAAGATATATACAGTAGAATATTACCCAGCAACAACAACAACAAAAAGAATAAACTCATCATTTTTAACAGCATGGGTGAATCCAGAAAGTAATATGCTAAGTGAAATAAGTCACTCAGAGGAAAACAAATACTGTAATCATCTAACTTATAAACTACACAAACAAAAACAGACTCATAGATATAGAGAATAATTTGGTGGAGGGTGAAAGGGATTGGTGTAGACTTCTAGTTATAACATAAGTCATGTGGATGTAATGGCCAGCTTAGGCAACATAGTCAATAATATTGTAATAACTTGATATGCTGACATATAGTTACTAGACTTATCATACTGATCAGTTCAGTTCAGTTGCTCATTCGTGTCTGATTCTGTGACCCCATGAACCCCAGCATGCCAGGCCTCCCTGTCCATCACCAACTCCCAGAGTTCACCCAAATCCATGTCCATTGTGTCAGTGATGCCATCCAACCATCTCATTCTCTGTCATCCCCTTCTCAATTTGTGATATTTTATAAATGTTGAACCACTGTGTAGTGCACTTAAAACCAATATAATGTATGTTAAAGATACTCCAATAAAGAAAATAAATGAGACACTATTTCTGGTTCTAAAGTTCAAAATTTATTTAAGGGAAATACTTTATAGTCCTACTATTCAACAATCAGTTAAAAATATATATTGTTCTGCTCAATATATACCTTTGTCTTCTGTGGAAAGAGTTTACTTGTAGGAGGTTTTATGGGATGAAAGTCATTGTATTAATTGCATAATTATTTTTCATATTATTTTGGAAGAAGCAGTCTTGATTTGATATGTAGGTGGCAAATATTTCTAATTCAATTAAATGGTTTATTCCATTTTCTAATTTAACTCCAGATATTTCTCCTAACTGAGATATTTCGTCTTTTAATTTAAAGGGCACTTGTTTGAATATTTTACAAAAATGGTCTTCACTATAGTTTCTGTTCAACTGCTAGACATATTTTTGAAAAGGCACTTCTTAGTTAATCTATGATAGGGTAGGCTATGGAGACTGTCTGAAAAAAGGGCATGAGGGAACTTTCTAGAGTGATAAAATGTTCTATATTTTAATTGAGATGTTAGTTACACAGGTATATACATTTGTCAACCATCTACATTGGAGATTTGCATACTTTAGGTAATTTTACTGCAATAAAATAGCAAAAACCGTTTCTTATTCTCTGCAAACTGATAAATATCATATTTTTAAATGAAAATAATACCATTACTATTGCCAATAGTGTGGGCATTGTGGAAGTTATTTTACATACAATCTCCAATTTAATTATTCATTATTATTGGGTTTTCCACCCTGCCTTCCTTAATAATATATCTGAGTTAAAAAACAGAATGCTAGTATTTGAATACATATAACCAAATGGGACATAAGGCAAAATAATGTGTCTTTCCATTGTCATCAGGACTTTTGGCACAATTGCCTGTTTTGATGGTCATTCTCACAATAAATGACCATTAAATATCCCTATTTCTGGTTTACTATTGAATTAAAGTTGTAGCTCAGGTCTTAACACAGTATTTTTACATAGTATTTATATTATATTTATATATTTCACATAAATGGAATAACAAANAATGGGACATAAGGCAAAATAATGTGTCTTTCCATTGTCATCAGGACTTTTGGCACAATTTCCTGTTTTGATGGTCATTCTCACAATAAATGACCATTAAATATCCCTATTTCTGGTTTACTATTGAATTAAAGTTGTAGCTCAGGTCTTAACACAGTATTTTTACATAGTATTTATATTATATTTATATATTTCACATAAATGGAATAACAAATGGCTGAATTATGTAGTCCCATGTAATGTTCATTTTAGCCCAATGCACCTTAGGAAGTTAAAAAAAAAATCAAGTAACCATACAAAACATGCTCTTAACTATTAGAGGAATCTGTGTAATATTTATGCAAAAGTGCTTTGTTTTATGAGTCCCAATATTTCATAAATATAAAGGAAAGATATTAAAGTAATAGGAATGGCATTAAATAATTATTTCTAGGCCTTTATTTTTAAGATACACAAATAACTAAATGCATTAATTTCAGAAAACTACTTCAGGTGATTAGATATAATTATTTTTAATGTAAGTTCCTTGAGGGCAATAGTGATTTCTTATTCATTTTACTATTCCCTCTTCAAATATAGTATCTTAAAAAGAGTATGCAGTCGTCAGTTGAAAAAAATAAAATTAAAAATAATTGTCATTTTCAGTACTCTTATTATTTATAAATAATATTTCACGCTTACTTTCAAAACAGTTTTGCATAGATTATTTCATGATGCATCCATCAACTGATTAATTAAAAAAAATGATAGAATTGCAATTACAGAGTTAAAGCAAGCCTAGAGTGCACAGCAGAAGATGGACACATAGATTATTATAATACTGTGTGATGGAGTCTGGGACATATGCAAGAAGATAACATCAAGCCTCAGGACAAAGGAAATCCTCCTGAATAAAGAGCCACTTGAAGGATGAATAGGAGTTAGCTTGGGAAAAAAGGAATAGGGAAGTGGAGGCGAACAAATGAACAAGAAGTGGCATATGCAAGGGCCTTTAACAAGGTAAGCCACTCTTGGAATGGCAATAGCTTTTCTGAGCTTAACTGCCTTTATTTATAAAATGGGCAGAATAATTGCACTTTCTAATTATATGTTTAATTAGATTTAATTAAGCTTAGTTCTATTTTTAATTTCAATCCTCACTATCGAGTCAGGATTAAAAGAGTTTATATATGGACCAGAGCTTCCTTTAAGTGTTCGCTAAAATCAGTCAAGCAATCAATCAATGTATGCCTGGATTTTAGGATATGAAAAGAGATAATTACAAGATAATCAGTTGCCAAATAATAATAAAGTGATCTAGTAGAGCTATTATTGGTTAGAACTACGAATGAGGGAATGGGATAGAAAGACAGCAATACGTTTAATAGGCATTCAGGAGACAGAGATGATGAAGTTTGTTAATAGGATGCTTACATCAAGTGAGGGGTAGAGAGAAATGAGAATGACTTGCAAATTGTGACTTAGGCAATGCAAAAGAAAAAGGTAATTCTGAAGCCCTTCATGAGCATTTCCTGTTCACCTCTTCAGATTTTTGTGTGCTAGGCTTTCTCTGACTTTTATCATATTAACTATAATGAAAAACCATAATACAAATTCCTGGAGAAGCTGGAGATATTCCCCCCTCTTTTAAGCTGTTACATATGTGATTTCCTCTCCTTATATACTTTTTAGCTCTTTATTTATTATCTAATTTCAATTTGCTTTTCACATCTCAGCCTATTTCTTACTTAAAGAAATGTGCCAGATTCACCTTTCTTTCAGTTACAGTCTCTTTTACAGGACTTTGGGTTGCTATTATTTATATGGGCTTCCCTGGTAGCTCAGCTGGTAAAGAATCCACCTGCAATCCAGGAGACCAGGGCTCAATCCCTGGGTCAGGAAGATCCCCTGGAGAAGGGATAGGCTACTCATTCCAGTATTCTTGGTCTTCCCTGGTGGTTCAGACAGTAAAGAATCTGCCTGCCATGCAGGAGACCTGGGTTCAATCTCTGGGTTGGGAAGATCCTCTGGAGATGGGAACGGCTACCCATTCCAGTATTCTGGCTTGGAGAATTCCATGTACAGAGAAGCCTGGTGAGCTACAAGTCCATGGTGTTGCAAAGAGTCAGGTGCTACTGAGTGTTTATTACATTGGGAGTCACCATGCCTTCTAGATTGTAAATTGCGTGAAAGCAGGACACAAGTTGTTGAAACACTATCATCATTATATCACTGGTGTTTGGCACCTCCACCTGTCAATAGCACATGCTAATATGTTTGTGTGTGTGTGTGTGTGTGCGTGCGCATGTGCTTAATAATATGCTTACTGACTGATTACCTGTGATAGAGAAGATGGCAAGGGGGGAGTATAGATGGAAGTAGAAAAAATTCAGGTTTAGATCTACAAAGATTTAGAAGCCCTTGGGAAAGCTAGTGGAGATAATGGTAAAAAGTGATGTATTCAAGTCCAAGGCTGTGATAGAGGTGGCGTATATAATTAACATAGGCAATCCTCATTGTGTCTGATATTATAGTAACTAAAACTCATGCATACAGGAACCATGTCCTTACTTTGCATGGTAACCATGCAAAATGCAGACATGGTTCCAGTACATACATGTTTCAGTTAATGTTCTACTGTAAAATTCAAAAATTACCTGTAGTTTATTTTGTAATAAAAGATATGTGTGTGGATAAGATTGTCTGAGGAGGATATAAAAAATTAAAGCTATCTCTCTATCTGTTTATCACCTTATTTAATAAGAAGATCAAAGGGAGGTAGAGCAAAGAGAAAAAGGAAGAGGAGAGAGATCAGGAATTTTGTTTTCATGAAAGTAAAGGGTGAAAAAAGGTTTATTGGGTAATCTCAGTTTGGAAATATATATACATAAGTGAAAATTAGACTTCAGTGTGTGGGTGGGAAGTAAATTGAAGGAAAGCAAATATAGAGTGAGTAAGTAAGTACAGAAGCTGTGTTATTAGGAAAAAGAGAAGAAAAGATGATCTCTGAAGGACAAAGTTTTTGTAAGAATGTTTTGTGTGTTGGGTTGTTTGTGTTAAACATTGATGAGATTTGAAAGTTCTTAAATGAGTATTCACTTGCCTAGGAAAAAAGGAGATAGTGAAATTAATAAGGTTGTCCTAAAAAGAAATGTTCTTTCAGGCTATCAGAAGAAATGGAAGCAACTTAAGTGCATATTACTATGTGAAAGAAGCCAATCTAGAAAGGCTACTTACTACAAAATTCCAAATATATGACATTCTGGCAAAGGCAAAAATTATAGAGACAATAAAGAGATGATTGGTGGTTGCCAGGGATTGAGGGAAGGGAGAGATGAAAAGCATAACATGGAGAATTTTTAGGGCAGTGAAACTATTCGAAATAATAGAGGGCACATACTATTATACATTTATCAAAGCACATAAAAGTGGAACACCAAGAGTAAATCGTAACGTAAACTATGAATTTAGGATGAGAATTATGTCAGTGTTCGTTCATCAGTGATGAACTACTCCGGTGCAGGATGCTAACAGTGGGGAGGCTGTCTGGATGTGGGCTGAATGCCACAGTCTCAAATCTCAAAACCTAAGAGACAATTTCTGCCATTGGAGAAAAAGAAATGAGGATTGTACGTGCGTGTATGCTAGGTTGCTTCAATAGTGTCTAACTCTGTGCGACCCCATGGACCATAGTCTGTCAGGATTCTCCAGGCAAGAATACTGGAGTGGGTTGCCACCACCCAAAGTAGGATCGGAAGGCGTATAGGAAATATAGCTGTACTTTTTGGGCTTCCCAGGTGGCCCAGTGGTAAAGAATCTACCAGCCAAGACAGTAGACATGGGTTTGATCCCTGGGTTGGGAAGATCCCCTGCAGGAGGGAATGGCAGCCTGCTCTAGTATTCTTTCCTGGGAAATCCCACAGTCAGAGAAGCCTGGTGAGCTACAGTCCATGGGGTCGCAAAAGAGTTGGACAGGACTTAGCAACTACATAACAAGAACACCTATACACTTTATACTTTTGGCTCAGTTTTGCTGTGAATATAAAACTAGTTTAAAGCATAAATTCCATTTTTAGAAATGAATAGAATGAAGCTATAAAATAGAAGAGGAAATGTGCAAGCTGAGGTCACTGAAGAATCAGCCAATGAGGCTAAAAGTACAGGTAATTTTTGGTAAGAGTAAGGTCATCTTTTCTACTCTGTCAGTTAAAAATGAGGGAAAAGATGAGGTGTGATGTGAGTAATTTTATAGTTTCAAAGTGTTTATAAAGACAAAACATTAGCAAATCCCTGGCTCTCTGGTGGCTGGGAGTCTGTTTCCACTGCAGGGGACAAGATTTCAATCCTTGGTTGGGGAACTAAGATCCAGGAGCAGCCAAAAAAAAAAAAAAAACCTTAGAAATTTGCATTTTTGTATTAAGGAAGAGACAAAAATGAGGAATGCAAGGAGTTGGGTATTTGAGAAAAGTGGAAATATTTTGGAAATACAACTATGAACAATTCTATATCCAGGAAATAGAGGCTTACGATACAGTCTTGGAATCAGTTTGAAGTTCAAGGACATGAATTTACAATAGCACCAATATGTGAATGTATATCCTTTTTCTCCAGTAGGACTCCAGTGCAAGCTAAGGAAGAAAGAAAGGTAGTAGCAGAATGAATCCACAGCTGGGGATTTAACATTTAGCATGGGCAGTGGATTTGGAAGATAAGGGAACCAAGGACACTTTCACAATTTTGAAGAGACAGACCTTAGGAAAATCTAAAGGAGAGAATTAAAAATAAAAACTGATGGAAAAGGAGAGAAGAGGATTGTGGAACTATTTGCGTTGCTGCTGTGACATCCCCCCAAATCCTTTTTTCCCCCCTTGCAACAACCCTATGAGATAGGCAGACAGAACATAATGCCTGTGGTACTGAGGAAGAAAGTGAAAAACAAAGATATAATTTGTCACAAACCTCATATGATCTCTGCTTAACTTTTGTTAAGTGTCATACTCAGGATTCGGCCCTAAACCTTTCAGTTCTAGGCCCTAGACTTTCTGTTTTCTCCAGACCGAATCTCTGGCAACAGTTTATGAGCTCACACCCACCCTGCATAAAGCACGCATGTTTCTCATTCTTTTCTAGAGCCTTGTAGGTGTTGTTTTCATCTTTCAGATGATGACCTGTGCGCTGATAGTGCTAACTTTTTGCATNGGCCCTAGACTTTCTGTTTTCTCCAGACCGAATCTCTGGCAACAGTTTATGAGCTCACACCCACCCTGCATAAAGCACGCATGTTTCTCATTCTTTTCTAGAGCCTTGTAGGTGTTGTTTTCATCTTTCAGATGATGACCTGTGCGCTGATAGTGCTAACTTTTTGCATGGTATGATGCTGTACCTTCAATTCCAGCAACATTTCCTTAATCCTTTAGGAGACAGCATGCATGCATTATTCTAAAGCATGAAATTTTCATGAAGAAGAGTTTAAAATGTTATGTAATTAGTTGCATCCTAAATTCCTAATTTCAAGTGTATCTCTATAAAGCCCTTAAATAGGGAACTCAGCATATGTGAAAGATATACTTGAGGACTGACACCAAATGTACTAAGAAACTATAAGAATAAAAGAAAGGTAGCAGCGGAAGCTGACAGGAGGAAGGAGTGGGGACCAGTAAGGGATACGTGCTGTCCTTGAAGCTAGGTCTGTGCTGTTTGATTAGAGGAGGAAACCAAAAATTTCTAATTGATAAAATGGCTCAGTAAGGAGTGCAGAATATGTTCCATCACCTTAGGCTGCCCTGGAGATAGAATAAGGAAGTTCTCATTTTAATGTGGCAAAGTAGGTTAGTCACTGATCTTATTACAGAGTTTGAAAGTTGAGGGGTACATGGAAAAGTAGTGTTTCAATTTAAGTCATTTATGGCCAGACTTCTAAAACTTTTCTTTAAAAAAATTCGTTAGTTGCCCCATGGCCTGTAGGATCTTCATTCCTTGACCAGGAATCGAACCTATGTCCCCTGCACTGAGAAATGATTCTTAACCACTGGACCACCAGAGAAGTCTCTGACTCCTCAAATTTTAAAATTAATAGTTAACTGCATGTAGAGATTATACCCTTACTGTAGTTACTTGTATATATTCAGGCCTACAGGCCTTAGCTAACTTTGAGAATAATAATAACCAAAGAGATCAAATTGTCTTACAAGATGGTATTTGCTACGACTCAGCACAAAAGGCAGAACTCATTGTGATAGAGATAAAAATTGACACTGAAAAAACTATTTTAAAATATTTTTTAAAGATTATATGTTTCACAATTTGCTTTCATAAAACTGGTGTTAGATAATAGCCAAAAAANCCCTGAGTCAAGAAGACCCCCTGGAGGAGGGTATAGCAACCCACTCCAGTATTCTTGCCTGGAGAATCCCATGGACAGAGGAGCCTGGCAGACTATAGTCCATAGAGTCACAAAGAGAGGGACACAACTGAAGTGAATTAGAGCGCACACACAAACACACACACACATTCAAAAAAAAAAAAAAAACTGAATCTCAATATGAGTTGTAAGCATGTGGCATTTTAACTTGCTTTGTTGGTTTCTGTGTTTCCGAGTCAAGATTCTGGTGATAGTGCTGTAGTGAGGGCGTGCTTCCTATACCATTTCCTTCTTCTCTCNATTAGAGCGCACACACAAACACACACACACATTAAAAAAAAAACAACTGAATCTCAATATGAGTTGTAAGCATGTGGCATTTTAACTTGCTTTGTTGGTTTCTGTGTTTCTGAGTCAAGATTCTGGTGATAGTGCTGTAGTGAGGGCGTGCTTCCTATACCATTTCCTTCTTCTCTTTCTATCTTTGTCTTATCTCTGTTTCACCAGCCAGGCATGCCTTTAACAAGAGTCTGCCATATACTTCCTCCAGTCACCCCCTCCCAAAAGGTATTCTTTTCATCTGTCTTATAATCAGAAAGTTCCCCTCATTTTTTAGTTCTTGGAGTCTCAATTTGGGTCTCAATTTGCGATCCTTTAAAATCTTGTTTCATATCTTATTTTAATGAAAATCTGGAACAGATTCTCTGAATGATGCCATTTTGATCTGATAGTCTTTTCTGAGTTATATAAAAAAAATGCATCGTGGGCAGTGAAGGACATTTTAAAAAGGGTGTAAGTAAAACAGTATTGTAGCATTAGAGACTATAGCATGTCCAGGTAACCCTGTGAAACAGGATTTGACTTCCTTCCTCGTGTGGATGTCAGGTTATGGATAAAGACATGACGGGAAATATGCAGGCCACCCGATGATGCTTTGCAAACTTATGAAAGTATATTTTCCACTTGCAAATGTAACACCCTCTTGGTAGAACTGCCAATCTTACCCTATTGGAAAACCACACAGAATATTCCATAATTTCAGCCACGATAATTCTAAGTAAGGTAGGGCTACCTAAATGTAAGCCATGATTGTATATTTTGGTGTCGGTAGGTTAGAACTAAAATTCTTCTACCTGAACAATTTCTAAGAACGTAGGTTTCTCCTAGATTCTATTGATTTGAACTGGTGTGTAAATTGCTCTAACTAAACCAATTTACTGAAGGTCTAGTACAAAAAATATTGTATTGTGTTCTTAGATTTGCTTGTAAAGAGCCTAATCCTGAATTTTGGCTCTCTCTGAGAAATAGGCAAGGTATAGCCATGCAAACACTGAACCATTTAACTTCAGAACACGCTAGAATAAGTGTAAAGACAACCAGGTTCACCCTTTGCCACTGCCACTTGCTTTGGTTTGATTTCTTGGGGTATAGAGGAATTGATTTCTCAAATTCTTCACTGTATCTCTAAATGTTCTACAAACATGTTGCAGTGAGTATACCTTCCCAAATCATTTCTATCCAAAGGATGATTCTATAACATTTTCTGAGTCCTTACTGTGTATTCAGCAAAGAACAGCTAGTTTGAAAATACAGTCCTTTTGCTTAAGAGCAACTAATGTTAAGCCAAGTAAGCCTAATTATCAAATGACTCAGACTCATACTTGAATAAATGTCATCTGAATGAAATGAAAAGAAGTACTGCTACTAGAGCATTCTCAAGATCAGAGATCTGTCAGCCTGTCTAAAGAAACTTGCGTAAGTAAAACGTTTTGCAAGCAAAGACTGTGCTGGCTCTTTTTTCAATTGATGTTTTAAGGAGACATCTCCACTCCCAAGTAAGCAACACATTAAATAAGCAAACCTGGTATATTTTGCCATTATATAGTTTCTTCTGATAAGAGAACCATAATGTGATATAATAACTTCAACTCTTTCCTTAATGTATAGATTCTTTAAAGTGTTTCTTTTTCAAATATTAATTCCTAAATCTTCTAAATATGACCAGAAATAGCATAGCATCAGCATTATATACCAAGTAATTTGTTCAAAAGTTTATAGTAGGGCAAAACTGAAACCACTTTTAACTTCATATTCACTGCATTATACTATAAAACTTAATTATGATTTCATTCATGATTGAACTATCAATATATATCCTGTTCATAGGTTTTTTTTGTTGTTGTTTTGTTTTACCATGTTTTGCAAATAATGAAAATCTGAATAATTTAGAAATCTTAATGCTTGGACCAAAGTCATTTGGAAGTGTTTCAACATGCAGTTTGTACAAAGTACTTATCGTAACTTTCTAAGGTATTGTCTTTGGATTCATAGTGCTGAGAGTATTAGTAGTGGAATGTGTTTCTGGCTTAGGATATCAGAGTCTAGGTATCACCTTTATCTACTTTTCTTTACTGTGACCCCTAGTAACTCAGCTATTTTGTACCAGTTATCAGTTCCCTGAAGTTTCCATTTCCTCACTAAATAATACAGAGATAAAATAGTACAACCTCAGGTCTGTGGTAAGATTGAAAAAAGATAAATCAGCTAAAGTGCTCATCAGACTTCCTGGCACATAGTGTTTAATAAACATTAGCTATTAAAATGGCAGAGGCATCTGATTAATAAATGTGAATGTAATCACATATCTTTGGTAATGTGGCTCCTTCCAGCACTGGCTTGAAATTAATATCATCCAAACTATAAATCTCTGAGCAAGGACCACAGAAACCCATTGTAGTTAACTTTGTCCCTAAGCAGGGATATATTCTCAAATGAGCTGAAATGATTTTATCTTGAGAGGAGAAAACATGAAATTTGCAGTCCACCTTATAACTGTCTTCTTTACCTTAGTTAAATTAGTTCAATTCAACAACTATTCCCTGGGCTTCTAAGATAACAAGTTGGGGTCTTTTAGATAACACAGATAAAATCTGTCCCTGTCCTTAAGGAACTTTACAATCTAGCGCTATAGAAACATTAATAGATAAATCAAGAATTGGTTGATTATAATACTTAATATAGTAGAAAGTTAAACAAAGGGATCGAGAAAAAAGGATAGATTACTCATGCAGATGGAGATAAAAAGGAGGAGTGTTCCCAGAAGAGATGGCATTAAAGCCAGGCCATGCCATGAAGAAAACAGAGAAAAAGAGGATGGACATGCCTTTCCAGTTAGAGAAACATAAGGTTAAAAGCAGAGAGCCAAGCAGGAAGACCCAAGAGGACCTGCACGTTGTATCAGTCTATAGTGCACATAACGGTACTGTGTCCACTGAGAACACAGAATTCGATGTTCATATTTTACCTTAAGTGATGCCAATAAACTGAGGCATTTTTCCCTCAGTAAAATATGCTTTTATTTAAAAAATTGCTTAACAAAATGAATTCAAAATGTTATATACTGTTTTTCTATAGCTCCTATGCTTTTTGAAATTATTTGTTATTTACAAATTATGTATAAAGGACTTTCTAGCCCTTTGAACTATAACTATTTGGACATAAGTATGATGGAACAAGTCCAGAGGCATCAAAGACCATCATGCTACTTTTTAAATTTCAAGTTCCTCATAGGAATTGTAGCTGTTTGCTATTTTAGGCCTAGTGCCAAAAGTAATTTTATTAGTCAAATGAAGTTAACACATTTTCATTTTTAACTAAGGGCAATTTACTTCCTGCTGGTCATTTACAGTTTCCTCTCTTAATGACTGATTTAGCAAAATCTAAAGATTGCCCAAGGCTTCTACTCAGCAGGTCATTAACAAGTTGTAAATGAGAGGGACATTCAGACCATCACTTCAATCATATGTGTGTATCTACATTAAAAAAACACTAAATTATATTAGATCATGAAAACTCTTGCCTGAATTACCTATTTCATTCCCAGTGGCCTGATGCCCTATAGTGAAGATAATGAGAAGGATATTTTAGTAAGGAGTGAGACTTAACAATTGTGTATTTTTTGGACTTCCCTGATAGTCCAGGGGTTGACTCCGTGCTTCCACTTCAAGGGGCATGTGTTTGATCCCTGATTTGGGAGAACTAAGATCCCACATGCTTCAGCTGATTAAAAAAAACAAATGAATATTTTGTTTTGTTCTGCTTTTCTTTCTTCAATTATTTATCACAAAGTGAGCCCCATGTAATTATTACCAGTATCAAGAGAGCAAATAGCAAACGATATCCTCAGAAGCCCATTCTTCATCTTGTCCTGTCTAAACCACTAAACCCACCCTTCCTATCCTAAGATAACCACTATTCTGACTTTTACTGAAGTGTTCCTGTCCTTTCTTCTTCATAAAGTAGGTTGATTCATTATATACCAACTATGTGCCTAACCACTTTAAAAACACAATTTGAAGATATAGTTGGCTTTATTTAATGATTCATGAATTGAGCACCATCCCATTTTAGCAAATAGATAGGAGCTCTAAGAAGCTGCACAAAATGAAGGGTTTTTATTGATGGAAGATATGGAAATAGCAGACCACCTGACCTGCCTCTTGAGAAATCTGTATGCAGGTCAGGAAGCAACAGTTAGAACTGGACATGGAACAACAGACTGGTTCCAAATAGGAAAAGGAGTACATCAAGGCTGTATATTGTCACCCTGCTTATTTAACTTATATGCAGAGCACGTCATGAGAAATGCTGGACTGGATGAAGCTGGAATCCAGATTGCTGGGAGAAATATCAGTAACCTCAGATATGCAGATGACACCACCCTTATGGCAGAACGTGAAGAATTAAAGAGCCTCTTGATGAAAGTGAAAGAGGAGAGTGAAAAAGTTGGCTTAAAACTCAACATTCAGAAAACTAAGATCATGGCATCTGGTCCCATCACTTCATAGCAAATAGATGGGGAAACAGTGGACACAGTGAAAGACTTTATTTTGGGGGGACTCAAAAAATCACTGCCGATGGTGACTGCAGCCATGAAATTAAAAGACACTTGCTTCTTGGAAGAAAAGTTATGACCAACCTAGACAGCTTATTAAAAAGCAGAGACATTGCCGAAAAAGGTCTGTCTGTCAAAGCAATGGTTTTTCCAATAGTCATGTATGGATGTGAGATGCCGGTACCAGCCGGCAAAGTCGAACAGTCCTAAAGAAGGGCAATGAGGCTGAGAAATAAAGAAGAAAGAAAAGATGGGGTCGAGAGGTTCAGAAGCAATTAACCATAAGGCAGATTTTCATGCAACTGACAAAGCCTTTATTGAGTACATAGTATTTAAGAAAGAGAAGGGAGTAACGTAAAAATTCTTTGGAGATTATGCCCCTGTCTCCTGATTTTCCCATAAGCCTAAAGTGTACATTCCAAGAGGTGGGTAGTTAATCACTAAGATAACAATTTGCTAGACTCAGGGAATCACCTCAAGGCAGGAGTTGTTTCCCAGGCCTCAAGGACTAATCAGGGGTGATGGGTCAGAGAGCTATGCCTGTGTTTCCACAGTCCCTTAAGATAAGGGAGCTCCCAGAGCCATGCCTCCAGCCCAGGCCCTTAAGATAAGGAAGCTCACTGAGCCATGCCTTGGGCTGGAAGCCCCCTTGGACAGGGGTGGCTCCCCGCAGTGAGAGTTGGATTATTAAGAAAGTTGAGCACTGAAGAATTGATGCTTTTGAACTGTTGTGTTGGAGAAGACTCTTGAGAGTCCCTTGGACTGCAAGGAGATCCAACCAGTCCATCCTAAAGGAAATCAGTCCTGAATATTCGTTGGAAAGACTGATGCTGAAGCTGAAATTCCAATGCTTTGACCACCTGATGTGAAGAACCAACTCATTTGAAAAGACCCTGGTACTAGGAAAATTTGAAGGTGGAAGGAGAAGGGGACGACAGAGGATGAGTTGGTTGGATGGCATCACTGATTCAATGGACCTGAGTTTGAATAAACTCTGGGAGCTGGTGACGGGAGCAAAACCCGACTTGCTGCAGTCCATGGGGTTGGTAATTGTCGAACGTGACTGAGAGACTGAACCGAACTGAACTGAACTATTGATGGAAGTGGGTGGGAAAAAGAAACTTCTATCAATGAGTGGATTATTTCAGTTAAGGTCACCTTCCTTTGGGGCACAGCAGAGGTCTATAAAGCAGATTACTTCACTAATGCTGGCCAGGTAATTCCAAACAGACTAGTTAAGACTACATTTCTGGGAGAGGCTGAAATTGCAATTAGGTTAAGTATTAAGTCTTTGTTTAGTGATATGTTCTTATTATAACTGAAAGCCTTTGGACCTGTTCTCTCTTTTTAAACAACACTGTAGTTGAGTCTCTCTTCATTCTGAACATACACATAGAACCACATGTTGTTCATATTTTGGTCTGGCTTCTTTTGTTTGACATGGGTTTTATGAGACTTAACTATATTGTTACATGTTTGTTTATTTTCATTGTTGAATATTATTCCATTGTATTAAAAAGTCTGTTTCTCCATTTTAATATTCATGGAAAATTCAGTTTATGCAGATTATGTATGTTGCTGCCATGGGGCAGTTCTTAGTGCATATGTGCATGAATTGCTATGGGTTACATATCTGGGTATATAATTTTGGCTCTTAGAACATGTGCAGCTTCAAACATAGTAAACACGCCAAACTTTTCTTATATAGTAGCAATTTATGTGAGCTCCAAATGCTCTATATCCTTACCAACTTTTGACTTTCTTTATACTTTTTCTTTTTTTTCCATTCTGGTGAGTACTGTAGGTGTATCTTACTATAGTTTTAACTTTTATTTTCCTTCTTACTTATGAGGTTGAGCATATTTTCATATCCTTAGTGATTATTTGGATATCCGTTTTGTAAAGTACCCATCATGATTCTAACCCATTTTTTTTCTGTTTTATTATTTTTTTCTTAGTGGAAATGTAGTAATAGTTTATATATGCAGGATACAGTGTTATAAATATATTTTTCCATTTCTTGGCTTATTTTTCAATTTCTTCAGGAGATTTTTTAAATTTAGTTTTTAATTTCGATGTAGTCAAATTTATCCATTTTTTCAACTCTGGTAAGCGTTTCCTGTAATCTATTTAAGGAGTCCTATCTTACCCAGAGGTCCTGAAAATAATCTCCAATATCATTTTATAGAATCACAATAGCTTTGGCTTTGGCATTTAGATCATTTTGTTTTCTTATTCCATAGAAGTCTGATTTTCTGCCACTCTATATCAAATCCATACGTTTATAGGGCTATATCACATTTCTCTATTCTTCCACATTTGTCTGTTTGTGAAACATACCATTATTCTTTTATATACTTCAAGAGCATCTTTGCTGCGCTTGGCCACTGGAGTTTCTATGTGTATTTTAAAATTAGCTTTTCATGTTATATGCATGACTGCACATAAAACTTGAAGAGATCTCTATTGGGATTATAGTATTGAATCTATAGAGACCAACATCTTCATAATACTATCTTTCAGTTCATGTATAAGGAATCTCCTTTCATAGGGCAGTAATCTCATACACGAGGGCTCGACTTTCACACCCTCATCTAACCCTAATTACCTCCCAAATGCTTCACCTCCTAATATAAATTGACTGTTTTTCTGAAATAATGGTACTTTGTAAATTTACTTATGAGATTTATTAGGTAATCTGAATTTAAACATTTTTAAATGCTCACTAATTCTAATGAATTTCCTTTACTCAGTCTTTAATCTAAAGATTAATAGCAGATTTTTGAGGTCCATATACTAATAGAAATTGCCCCTTTTGAAGTGTGACATATTTACTTGCTGTATACTTTTTTGAGTACTTTCTTATGATCCATGTCAAAATATTGAAAAATACGTAACAGATGTATCATTGAAACTTCTTTAAATAAAATACAAACAAATGCATTTAAATCACATCTAACTTTTTTACGATGCAATTGTGAATTAGGTCCTTCTTTTATTGGTAATTAGAATGTAGAGCAGATGGTGTAGACTTTGGCAAAAGTGATAATCTCTTCAAACTAGCATGTTGTCAACTGATTATTCATTAAAATAAGGCTCTATTCTCTTGATCAAGAGTCTGTTTTTAAAGGTTAGGAATTAAGAAATATGCTTCAACAGTAAAGACATGTTATTTCACAAACAGAGAACAGGTTCTTGATGCTATTAATCTTTGGCACTTTCTGTTAGTCGCCATTCTTATGAGACCAGCCTCATTACGTCCTTGACTTGATCATTTGAAGAAATTTCACCATTATTATTAGTGAATCATTGCAGCCATTTAATTAGTCATTCTAACCAATTATTAGTAAGCACAGGAAGAAACTCTCTTGTCTTCATTGGTCATCCACTGCACTATTCTTTCTTTGAGCTCTCTAGAAGTTTCTTTGTAAGGATTCCCAGGACTTTGGTGTCCCAAAAAAGCTGACCAGGAGCCAGAACACTTCACCTTGTCAGTGAACTTAACTTTGTTCCAGATGCAAAAATAGAAGAGATTTCAGGCAATCAGAGCCCAGGGCCAGCTGCCAGTACAGATACCCAAGGCGATGCCCAGACAGTATGGGTTGGAAAAAAAATAAATGAATAATCAGGTAAAACATTAAGAAGGCAACTTGATTTGTCAGCTAATTCTTAGGACTGATCCCACAGATATCATAACCTAAGGCTTCCTAACTTTTATCTCATCACTCCCAAGACCATATCATGTTTCCTCTTGTGATATATATACTCCTGCCTATCAAAAGACCAAATTACTATAATTTCATACATGTCTTGGTTGTTCTAACTCATACAGATGTCTCCACTGTACAGAAAATAAAAAGAGAAGAAGGGTGATGAGTAATGTATACACGAGTATATGCAAACTGAATATATGTGCAAGCTGATAAGCAAGAAGATGAGTATCAGATGGAGGGACTGAAGGTGTACTGACACACTCATAGTTGGCAATTTCTCTGAGGCAAAAAGCAGTGAGTTGTATTCATACTCAAAGCAGCTAAAATCTAGAGACTTGGCAGAAAAATGGAAAGTTCTGATCTTTAAAAGATGAGCATATTAAGTGAAGGGCAAAGGTGCATTCAAGAAAAGAAATCCCCTTTTCCTTGGACACCCTTTTCCTTACTGTGATGATTTATCTAGTGTCTGACAAGCGTTATAAGTATTTTGTGTTTACAAATGACACCATAAATTTCAAGCTATTTAAAATTTTTCTTCAAATTTTAGAGTTAAGGTGCTAGCTCACTGGTGTTTTAACTTGATATCTCCTGTTTTTCATCAAAGTACCTACAGAAAATGGGAAAAATATAAAATTGTGCACAGAAATTGAAATATTAATCAACAATCTACTAGACATCAAGAGAAGTTTCCACTAATAAAATAGTAAATTAAATTCTATAGAAAAATACCAAGGCCAGTTAGAACTAATGGAATTTTAGGCATAGCTAGTAAGCATTTCTAACTTAGAGACCTAGAATATTCACTGTTTAAGACAGGGAAGCCATATCCCCAATGCACTGAAAGGTCTTCCTCAGAGGTGGTCAGGAAATTTCACTTCATCTCACTTCCACCACGAAGATCTCTCTGCTCTAAGTTATTTGGGACATAGTAATTCTCAAAAATAGAATGTGACTTTGATTTTGATTGATAGTTATTGGCACACTGAATCACTGAAAATGGAATGAATTGCTAGAAAATGGAGAAAAGTTCTTAGGAGTAGTGAATGTTAGGTATTCTATACTTAATCCTTCTGTCATGATACAATACATAGACTCTATTTACAAACAAGTTAAGTTCCAAAATTGTTTCCTAAATACCCTTGCTAATACTCATAGAGATCCAAAGTGTTTTTATAAACATATTTATTAAAATTTTAAACTACAGTAATTGCTATTGCCATTTGTTGACAATGAGAAGCGTTGAAAACTCTTGTTCTTATCATGACTTTTATAGCATTATATACATGTGCAGTTTGATGAAATATAGGGTCTTAAGTTGACCTGATTAAATTATTTCATAATCAGATTATCAGGTGGAGAAAGCAGTCCACCCAGGAATAAAATAAGATTTCTTATCTGTATCTAAATTTCCAAATTATATAAACTAAATAAGAGAGCTGCTATGGGGAAGATGACACAGACATGAAATTAAACTTATAACCTGTACCTCAGCTTACACATGAGATATGGAATAAGCACCTTTTTCATATCTCAAAATCAAACAATGCATTTTGAACTTAAAGGTATTAATAATTACTGGTAAAAATAGAGACATTATTCCTTTAAAATTTTAAAAAGTCTACAAAATATACTTATGTTAGTTAAAAAAATAAAAAATATAAAAGTAGATGATAGGCAACCAACCAACACTTATGACAACTGTTATAAATGGAGTAAATTTTCCTATTAAAATTCAAAAACTGTCTGAATGGATTAAGAATACAATCTAACATCATGTTTTTTTAGAAGTGGTGAAGCTAAAGTTGAGTAAGCAAAATGGATTTAAAAATATATATGTGCTTGTCTGTCTGTGTGTATAATGCCAAATTTAGAGTGGTTCAATATATGTATATTTAATTTTATATTGTACAAAGTCCACAACCTTTCAAGGTTTTATTATATTTTTTAAGAATCAAAAAACATTCAGCATAGTATTATTAATAATTTGCTTAGTGCAAAAATCATTAGGCCCATGTACCACAACACCAAAGTATAATTAGATATCTATTAATATTTATGAAATTAATTGATACAAGGTCAAAATGTTGGACATAGTTAAACCCAACATTAGTTTACATGTAATAACAAGGGAGTAGATCAACTCAGAGCACAATATCCAACATGAGAGATCTGGTGGGAGAGCAGACATCCATTTTACCACATATCTGAAATGATTTTAGCAAAGTATTAAAAGAAAATATTCTATATTTTACCAGCATCCTGAATTTAAGAGAGTATAAAACTTAGTAATATGCTTTACTTTTACTCTTATAAGCTTTAAATAGTAATTGAATAAAAGGAGTAGATATTCTAAAAATAAAGTGTTAACTGTATGGTGGTTTACTGTAGGTAGTGTTAGGGTTTT
This sequence comes from Neotragus moschatus, assembly GCA_006410615.1. Classification (NCBI taxonomy): domain Eukaryota; kingdom Metazoa; phylum Chordata; class Mammalia; order Artiodactyla; family Bovidae; genus Neotragus; species Neotragus moschatus. The sequence goes on along the minus strand of SJYA01000618.1, from coordinate 344,499 downwards.
CAAATAATAAGGATAAATAAAGTTATTAAATCAATATCAATTACTTTTAGAAGACATGTAATTTATCAGATTTACGTATTTTCCACTTAGAATTAATTAGGTTTGTTAGTATTATAAAATGAATGTTAAAAATTAATGAAATTTCAAATATAAATTTATTTTATTCTTAAACTAAAATTAAAAGTTATTGCTATTTTAAAACATTTTATAAAAATACTTTGAGTCATTTTTGAGACTACCTTCTGTGCTAATAAACGAAAGTTTCTCAGTAACCTACTCTTTAACTGAAATTGATTGTCCATTCACATTTGAAGCAGTCTTTCTTCAATAATGGGAGGAATGCCTTCATCTTCCTCTAAGATTGATACAACACCTTTGGTTTTTTTTCTTTTTTTTTAAATTTTCTTTACTGTAACAGCCATGCCTTTAGTTCAGATAACCCTTGGGAATAGTTTTAGCATAACAACAAACATCCTACTATGTTATGTTACTTTCATACACCAGTTAGAAGACAAGCTGAAAGATCTACTTTGTCTCCAACTTTACAGGTCAAAAATATACTAGATTCAGAATAAACATTTTGCATTCTTATTATAAGGAAAAATGGTGGACTGAGTCATGGGAGCTGAGATAAACAGAGTACTAGGAGAAGGTCTTTTGAAACTGTTCTTCATTTCTAATACACAATGCTGCAGAGGAGTTCAGGGGAGAAAAGTTTTGTAAATAGACAAAGGGAAACTTGGTTTTAGTTCCTAAGAGAGATTTAAATAAAGAACAGAGATGATGATGATAAAGCATAGTTTGTAAATATAAGTTTTCAGGTGTGGAACATCTTTGAAGTAACTGCATATTACTATGATAAAATTTTCATAATATTTAAATTTTATGCAAATAAGATACCAGAAATATTTTGCTTTCTTTATAAAATGTCTTTATCTCCTTCAAATTACTGCCATCAATTCTTTTAAAAATATTTTAAAATTTCTCCCACTTTATAATTCACAATAAATAATGTGATATTCATTCTACTAACTATCCTTTGTTTATGTCTAGGAAATATATTTATTGCTTCTGATTCATATCTCCACTATTTTTATTGGAATTGTTAATTTTATATCTCTAGCTCTGCTTTGAAATTATCATTTTTCCCCCTGATAAGAAAACTGGGATTGCGTATAAAAATATTTTTCATTTTTATTATTGGGACACGTCTCATATACTCATTAAATGATAATATTTCCATTAGTTTGTTGAAATTAGGCAGTGTAAGAGGATATGTTGTAAATCATGAATCGTCTTATTAAAGACAAAGTATAAAATAATATTTTCAGACTTTGATTCAGATTAATTTTATTTTATTATTTTTTCAGTGGGTTTTATTTCATTCTACTTTTGGCTGCACCATGCAGCATGTGTGATCTTAATTGGCCCACCAGGGATCAATGCACATTCCCCCTGCATTGGAAGCACAGAGTCTTAACCACTGGACCACCAGAGAAGTCCCTGATACAGATTTAGACATGATACAAATTATAATCAGCAGAAAGGACAAGATAATATCATAGTAAGCTTGCATATTTAGATTATAAAACGTTCATTCTAGATAAACATAATTCACTAGTGGTATTTTCACACATAAGCACTAATACATTTATGCATTAGTTTACACAGTAATTTATAAAGGGTTCTGTTGTAGATTTCTAAGATAGTTAAAGAAAGCCTCTGAACATGAGTTAAGGAATAATATTAATACTATTTATTGTCCATAACATCTTAAAAATATCTGTCTAAAAAACTTATATATTGGCCCACTACAAGAGAATATGCAGGGGAAAATAATAGGAATAGTTATTTATACATATGAAAAGAAAATTTTATTGGCAAACACCATGAGATTGTATAAGAAAAATAAATGAAACTCAGATTTGTGAATTCCATTAACCCATTTATCATCAGAAAGTATTGTTATGTTCTGTTCCATAATATTTTTTCTTTTGCCCTCTTTTCTTTGCTCTGTATCTTCAGTAGTCTTTTTGATGATTTTTCAAAATATCACCCTTTTTCCTCTAAGTGCTAGTTACTCAGTCGTGTCCAACTTGTTGCGACCCCGTGGACTGTGGCCCACCAATCTCCTCTGGTCCATGGGATTTTCCAGGCAAGATATGGAGTGGATAGCCATTCCCTTCTCCAGGGGCTCTTAATGTGGAATAGGAAGAAGACTTTTATTCATGCCTAGGTCTGGAAAATAAAGGGAAGAATTAGCCCTGAGTCAGACACAGAGTTGTGAGGATACTAAAGACCTGCTGGTGGGGACCTCTGTTCCTCCACGAATTCCTTTTGCTAGTTCCTTGGGAATATGTGAAGTATGTGAGTGAGAATACCCATGATTTTTTCCACTTCTTCCTTAGGATTTGGTGACTGATCTGGACTCTAATCTTAGTAATAATATGTACTAAATCCAGACACAGTTTTAATTTTGTTTAAATTCACAATTTCATTCTCACCTCAAAACTAATTGAAATATATATGACTCTAATTTTACATATTAAAAGCTTTCGATTTCAGGGCACAAGTTATTTGTACAAAATAATAAAGCACACTGAGATCTGATCATCTTCAAGGCAATATGTTGGTCTATTACCAGTCATCACATTGATTGAAAAATGTCCTGCAGTTAATATTTAACTCCTACTGCTCTTTTAATTAAGCAATTTAAATAAATACATTTTTACTACACTCAAAATGCCTAGGAAAATAAATTTTAATATATGTGATACAGAATAACTCTATATGTAATCTTACAATTAACTGTGAGAATAATTTTAATTTAAGGATTAAAGTTTGAATTAATGTCAAAGTAGCTCATCTATAACGTATGTACCAGAACTTCCAGAGTACTGATTTCCAACAGAATCTATTATGTTTTGTAATTTAACCCAGAAAGTGTACTTGCCTACTCAGAATTCTTCTCAACAGTTCAGTGTGATTACTATTCCTATTATTTTGAGAAAGGTATGGCCACCCACTCTGGTATTCTTGCCTGGAAAATCCTATGGATAAAAGAGCCTGGTGGAATACAATCCATAGGGTCTCAAAGAGTTAGACATAACTGAAGTGACTGAGCACGCACAATCTCATTATTTATTCCAAATAAATATTGCTTCTGATGATTTGGTCAATTATTTTAGAAAAATCTAAAGATTATACCTCTAAAAGCAAATAAAATTTCTGCATTAGTTTATAAATCATTCTGAAGAGTCTGGTATTACCAATTTAACCATTTATTCAGTACTAGAAATGTGCTTAGTTTCATATTTATTTTATAGACTAATTGCTAAAAAAAACAATGGGAAATTTGGAGTTTTGAGGATTAAAAAGAAATGTTTTGACACTTGACCTAGGATATACATTGTCAAATGAAAAATTAAGAGATAGAGGAGATTCATTTGTTCATCAAAGAAATATGTTTTTAGTATGGTCTATGAATAAGAAATTTTACAGTCTTTGAGGATGTACATACAAACTACACAATGCAGGCCTCAAGAAACTGGCAATGTAATGAATAGAAAATAAACCAATAATTAAAATGAGCTGTGACAATCAATTAAATTATGTAAATCCGTGATTAACGTAGAAAAACAACACCATAATTTAGGCAAACATTGTTGCCACAAAAACTCAAATAATTAGGTACGTATAAGATAAAATATACACCAGGCACAGGTCTTTAAAGGAAACAAAAAGAAAAATATGAACCTAGGTAGACTATGAAGTAGATCTACTAAATGAAGTTTTTATTATTTGAGAAACAAGTTATAATAAACCGTGTGCTGTGCTAAGTCACTTCAGTCATGTCTGACTCTTTGAAACCCCACGGACTGCAGCCCACCAGGCTCTCTGTCCATGGGATTCTCCATGCAAGAATACTGGAATGGATTGCATTGTACGCATTGCATTGCTTTGTATGTCATTACACATACGAATAAATCACTGAACTCTTAGAAAAGATTAACATAACTTCCTTTTCTATTGAGTAGAAAAATAAATGAGATAACTGAATTAAGTAATTATTAAAGATTATATAACTATATTTCTAAAATTTCACCTTGCAATGAAAGAATAAAGTTTTTATTAGTGTCCATTAAACAGTTACAGGAAATGATATATGATTGACCTTTTGGAGAAATCCGGTAAACTCTGAAAATCAGAAACTGTGAAACAAAGTTTTTGGGAAACAAATGAAGATGGACAGTCAAATTAAATACTGAAAATCATGAGTTATAAAGGCAGTAAAACAGCCACATGGCTAAGTCATTCCAAGGGACAGGTCTTTGTAAAATATGAAGTTGTCAAATAATGCTTTTTGACTTTTGGTCAAAGGAAAGGGAGATAACATGAGTACATATAAGTTGAAGGCAGAATAGATATTAGATATTATAAGAAAATAGTGTAATTCTAAAACAAAATAATATCAGAACATTATGTCTCCATGAGAAAAAAAAAAAAGGCTAAAAGTGTTACAAATAGGAAATACAGTTTATCTAGTACAACTGAAAGAAAACTTTAAAACAATCACATCCAAATTCTATGGAAAAGCATTTTCTTTCCCACTGAATGTTTGCTCAACTGCTGAAACTCAGGACTCTTACTGCAACCAAAATAGAACAATATGGTGACAAAGTTTCTCAAAAATTGGACTTATGTTTCTGGAGTTTTGGAGGAAGTATGAATTTTGAGGCTGAAGACGATATCTTGTGTGAGATTTCTGAAGGTAGGGGCTTTTAATTGTAGCCAGCAAAATGTTGGAAAAGATTTTTGGGATAGTCTACCTGAGATGAGGGAAGCAGACTCCCATGTCCAATCTCTGCAGTTTTTGAAGAACAAAAATGGTCTCATAAAGGTGTATAGAGCCTAGGGTAGGTGTAAGATCTGTTGGTGCCCAGAGAGGCCATACCTTGTGCAGAAGAAACAGATGCTGATCAGGGCCAAAAGTGAGATGAATTGTTCTGATTAAGGTGTTTTTATGTGACTGGGAGTGAAGCGAAAATCTACCACAAGAAATCATTCACATTGTGAATTCAGAAATTACACACCAGTGGAAGTCACTAGCAATGGAAAGAACCTGATAGAAATTGAAGAAATCAGCATGAGCCTAGAGACATCTCCCACCACTTGAGGTTAGTCCATATTCATAAGAAAACCACTGTCTCCACTTTTCCCCTTTCCTATCCCATGCTCAAAGGGCTGAGGCCAGGGAATGAAAGAGCAGACCACTGTCTCTTCTGCCTCCCAGTTTTAAGTCCAATGACCGCTCCCTTCCCCCTAAAAAGAAAATATATATATATATAAATGAGAAATGCTCAGTGCTAGAGGGAGGAAAATTGCTGAATGAAATAAGATACTGGAATCTTAAAATATCCTGAATACTGAATTCAATTTTAATACACAAAAGTAGGGAACTTAAGGGAAGTAGTAATTGAAAGAGAAGAATTAAACCCACTGAAGACAGAGGACATAAAACTAAAAGTCATTATGTTAATTAATGAATGAATTGTAACTCCTCAATAAGCAGGTAGGATAAATGTATAGCTATATGTTCATGGATGATATTCTGGCAAGTTACAAACTAAATTTTTAACTGTGGCTGGTTATCTCTAGAAAGTAAGATTTTTAAACAGTGATATTATAAAAGGAAATATATTTTCAAGTTGTAAGACTGAGTTTTAAAGAAAAATTTTATACAAAATATAGTGTGTGTGCATGCAATCATTCAGTCATGCCTGATTCTTTACAACTTCATGAACTGATGGACTGTAGCCCACCAGAGCCGTCTGTCCATGGGATTTTTCAGGCAAAAATACTGGAGTGGGTTGCCATTTCCTCCTCCAGGAATCTTCCCAAACCTAGGATTGAACCCATGTCTCCTGTATAAGCAGCCAAATCAAATATAATAAAATGTATTAATTTTACATACAAAGAAGGTCAAAGACTAATAGAGTTTTGCCAAGAAAATGCACTGGTCATAGCAAACACTCTCTTCCAACAACACAAGAGAAGANAGAAAGGGACGACAGAGGATGAGAGGCTGGATGGCATCACTGACTCAATGGGCGTGAGTCTGAGTGAACTCCGAGTATTGGTGATGGACAGGGAGGCCTGGTGTGCTGCAATTCATGGGGTCGCAAAGAGTCGGACACGACTAAGCAACTGAACTGAACTGAACTGAAAACAACTTCATAAATCCAGTTTCATAACATTCAGAAAGAACATATGCCTGTGAAAGGAATGGAATAAGTTTTGTCCGGCTTTTCAGAAACTGTCGGGATTCTTTATATTTAAGTAAGCTCTCCTGTAGCAGAAGGTATAATTTCACAAGTTAAAACTGATAGAATACTAGCTAATACTTAAGCTAATACTTAAAAAGCTAATAGCTTCTAAGGACAAGGATTTTGCTTATTATTGACTTGTCATGAGTGGCTACTTCTCAATTATTTGTGATAATGTGAGACAAAAATTGTTTGGGTAATTTAAAGCCACAAGTAATACACTAATATCATTTTCAACAGTATTTTCAATCTCATTCTGTATAAACTCTTAGCAATACTACTAGCAATTGCAAATACTGAATCAGGTTTTGCACCGTCTCTGTTGTTTTCCTCCAGCTCTTTGATGGACCTCTTGACATGAAGGGAAATAATTGAAAAGTGGCCATCAACTGGGAATAAAAAAGGGAAAAGGAAAGGGGGAGACTATGAATCCAGGACCATTTTAGTCAGGCTATGAAACCTGAAAGTTAAATATAAAATGTTAATTACCCTGCATTTATGTGACTCTATTTCTCACATATAATAGTATGCAGATGTCAATAGCTCACTTACATTTATTACTAAGGCGGTTCTCTAATTAACTACAGTTTCTCAGATCTCTGTCGTCAATTATGGCATTAAGCTGCATGGGGATGTTTTAATGATGGCAAACTGGATAAATGGACACTACTTTTATTGTTCTCTATTTCTTCCATCAATTTGGTTATATCAATTCCAACTCATATAAAATCAACCATGGGTTGTTAAAGCTGCTTTTTGAGTAAGTGACATATTCAGTGAAGTGAAACAGTGTCTCCAAAATTGTCTCTGAGCACTAGGACATTCTCTTCTAGTGGTGGCAGCTGCTTTCTCCTTCTGTCTCTTATTCTGTTGAGTAACTAGGCTTAATGATAAAGACTAACTCATGTACCCTCAGTGGCCTCTCTTCATAACCTCTCAGTGCTAGCTTTTATTGCCTGTCCTTTCTTTCTCATTCTCTTTCAGTTATGTATTATAAATATGAGTTGTTGTAGTTTCCATTTTCTTCATTTCTCCATACAAATATAGTTAGGTTTCTCCATTTAGCTCTCATTGGAGCATATAAAAAGGCTACTTTAAACAAAATTCTAGCCAATTAACTCTTACTCTCCAGTAATGTGTTGGTTGCCCTCACTGCAGCCAGTTGTCATTTTCAAAGTTTATATCCTTGTCAGGATTAATGCAACAAATCTTATCTTTAGCTATTAATGGAACTAAAATTTAAAATACTGCTCTCCTGTTAATTAGTTTGCTGTTTTCAAAATCTCAAGCCCAATCTAAATTCATTCCTTATCACTTCTATATGAATGATAGTTATAGCATTGCTTTTGTTGGTATAGCTGTAGTTCAAGGGTTCCATATATTGCATCAAAATACCCTGCTTCACCCAACTACTTTGGGCATATAAAAAAGCATGTCATTCAAAAAAATTAGTAAAATTTAAGGAATGCCTCTCACTAGTTCTATAAATCACAAAATAAAACATTCTGATAAATTGTGGTTTCCAAGAAGAGTCATCATCTTGACACTATAGTCTTGTGAAAATTTTGTTTTGCTTCTTTTTTCATTCATTTTTTTAGTGGAGGATAATCGATTTACAGAATTTTGTTGTTTTCTGTCAAACCTGAATCAGCCATAGGTATACATATATCCCCTTGCTTTTGAACCTCCTTCCCATCTCCCTCCCCATGCCACCCCTCTATGTTTATACAGAGCCCCTGTTTGACTTTCCTGAGTTATACAGTAAATTCCCATTGGCTATCTATTTTACATATGGTAATGTAAGTTTCCATGTTACTCGCATCCATCAGAGGGCAGACAGAATGAAAACCACAATCACAGAAAACTAATCAAACACATGGACCACAGCCTTAACTAACTCAATGAAACTATGAGCAATGCCATGTAGGGCCACCCAAGATGGATGATTCATGGTGGAGAGTTCTGACAAAACGTAGTCCACTGGAGAAGGGAATGGCAAACCACTTCAGTATTCTTCCATTGAGAGTCCCATGAACAGTATGGAAAGGCAAAAAGATATGACACTGAAAGATAAACTCCTCAGATAGGTAGGTGCCCCCTATGCTACTGGAGAAAAGTGGAGAAATAAAATGAAGAGATATAGCCAAAGAAAAACAACACCCAGTTGTGAATGTGACTGGTGATGGAAGTAAAGTCCGATGCCATAAAGAACAATATTGCATAACAACTTGAAATGTTATGTCCATGAATCAAGGTAAATTGGAAGTGTTCAAACAGAAGGTGGCAAGAGTGAACATTGACATTTTAGGAATCAGTGAACTAAATTGGACTGGAATGGGTGAATTTAACTCAGATGACCATATTATATACTGCTATGGGCAAGAATTCCTTAGAAGAAATGGAGTAGCCTCATAGTCAACAAAAGAGTCCGAAATGCACTGCTTGGATGCAATCTCAAAAACAACAGAATGTTCTCTGTTCATTTCCAAGGCAAACCATTCAATATCACATTAATCCAAGTCTATGATCCAAGTAGTAATGCTGAGAAAGCTCAGGTTGAAGGAGTCTATGATGAGCTACAAGACTTTTTAGAACTAACACCCCCAAAAGATGTCCTTTCATTATAGGGGACTAGAATGCAAAAGTAGGAAGTCAAGAGATACCTGGAGTAACACGCAAATTTGGGCTTAAACTACCAAATGAAACAGGGCAAAGGCTAACAGAGTTTTGCCAAGAGAATGCACTATCATAGGAAATACTATCTTCTAACAACACAAGAGAAGACTCTACACATGGACATCACCAGATGGTCAATAATTAAATCAGATTGATTATAGGCCTTACAAATAGCTTTGACTAGAAGAGAAGCTAAAATCAAAGGAGAAAGAAAAAAATATATCCATTTCAATGCACAGTTCCAAAGATAGCAAAGAGATTAGAAAGCCTTCCTCAGTGATCAATGCACAGAAATAGAGGAAAGCAATAGAATGGGAAATACTAGAGATCTCTTCAAGAAAGTTAGAAATATCAAGGGAACATTTCATGCTAAGATGTAGACAATAAAGGACAGAAATGGTATGGACCTAACAGGAACAGAAGATAAAAGGAGAGGTGGCAAGAATATACAGAAGAACTATGCAAAAAGGTCTTCATGACCCAAATAACCACAATGGTGTGATCACTCACCTAAAGCAAGACATCTTGAAATGCTAAGTCAAGTGGGCCTTAGAAAGCATCACTACGGACAAAGCTAGTGGAGGTGATGGAATTCCAGCTGATCTATTTCAAATCTTAAAAGATGATGCTGTGAAAGTGCTGCACTCAATATGCCAGCAAATTTGGAAAGCTCAGAAGTGGCCACAGGAGTGGAAAATGTCAGTTTTCATTCCATTCCCAAAGAAAGGCAATGCCAAAAATGTTCAAACTACCACATAATTGCACTCATCTCACATCTGCTGGATCATGGAAAAAGCAAGAGAGTTCCAGAAAAACATCTATTTCTGCTTTATTAAATATGCCAAAGCCTTTGACTGTGTGGATCACAATAAACTGTGGAAAATTCTGAGAGAGATCAGAATACCAGACCACATGACCTGCCTCTTAAGAAATCTATATACAGATCAGGAAGCAACAGTTAGAACTGAACATGGAAAAACAGACTGATTTCAACTAGGAAAAGGAGGACGTCAAGGCTGTATATTGTCACCCTGCTTATTTAACTTCCATGCAGTACATCATGAGAAATGCTGGACTGGAAGAAACACANAGAGTTCCAGAAAAACATCTATTTCTGCTTTATTAAATATGCCAAAGCCTTTGACTGTGTGGATCACAATAAACTGTGGAAAATTCTGAGAGAGATCAGAATACCAGACCACATGACCTGCCTCTTAAGAAATCTATATACAGATCAGGAAGCAACAGTTAGAACTGAACATGGAAAAACAGACTGATTTCAACTAGGAAAAGGAGGACGTCAAGGCTGTATATTGTCACCCTGCTTATTTAACTTCCATGCAGTACATCATGAGAAATGCTGGACTGGAAGAAACACAAGCTGGAATCAAGATTGCTGGGAGAAATATCAATAATCTCAGATATGCAGATGACACCACCCTTATGGCAGAAAGTGAAGAGGAACTAAAAAGCCTCTTGATGAAAGTGAAAGAGGAAAGTGAAAAAGTTGGCTTAAAGCTCAACATTCAGAAAACTAAGATCATGGCATCTGGTTCCATCACTTCATGGGAAATAGATAGGCAAACAGTGAAAACAGTGAGAGACTTTATTTTGGGGGGCTCCAAAATCACTGCAGATGGTGACTCCAGCCATGAAATTAAAAGACACTTACTCCTTGGAAGAAAAGTTATGACCAACCTAGATAGCATATTCAAAAGTAGAGACAATACTTTGCCGACTAAGGTCTGTCTAGTCAAGGCTATGGTTTCTCCTGTGGTCATGTATGGATGTGAGAGTTGGACTGTGAAGAAGGCTGAGTGCCAAAGAATTGTTGCTTTTGAACTGTGGTGTTGGAGAAGACTCTTGAGAGTCCCTTGGACTGCAAGGAGATCCAACCAGTCCATTCTGAAGAAGATCAGCCCTGGGATTTCTTTGGAAGGAATGATGCTAAAGCTGAAACTCCAGTGCTTTGGCCACCTCATGTGAAGGGTTGACCCATTAGAAAAGACCCTGATACTGGGAGGGATTGGGGGCAGGAGGAGAAGAGGACAACAGAGGATGAGATGGCTGAATGGCATCACTGACTCGATGGGCATGAGTCTGAGTGAACTCAGGGAGTTAGTGATGGACAAGGAGGCCTGGGGTGCTGCGATTCATGGGGTCGCAAAGAGTTGGAACTGAACTGAACTGAACTGAACACACACTGGTAAAGTAACATGCAAAATTCTCCAAGCCAGTCTTCAGAAGTCGATCAACCGTGATCTTCCAGATGTTCAATCTGGATTTAGAAAAGGCAGAGGAATCAGAGATCAAAGTGCCAACATCTGTCGGATCATTGAAAAACCAAGAGAGTTCCAGAAAAACATCTACTTCTGTTTTATTGACTATGCCGAAGTGTTTGATTGTGTAGATCACAACAAAATGTGGAAAATTCTTAGAGAGATGGGAATACTAGACCACCTGACCTACCTCCTGAGATATATACATGCAGGTCAGGAAACAACAGTTAGAACTGGACATTGAGCAACAGATGGGTTCCAAATGGAGAAAGGAGCATGTCAAGGCTGTATATTGTCACCCTGCTTGCTTAACTTACATGCATAGTACATCATGCAAAATGCCAGGCTGGATGAAGTACAAGCTGTAATCAATATTTCTGGGAGAAATATCAATAATCTCAAATATTCAGATGACACCACCCTTATGGCAGAAAGCAAAGAAGAAGTAAAGAATCTCTTGATGAAGGTGAAAGAGGAGAGTGAAAAAGTTGGCTTAAAACTCAACTTTCAGACAATGGTGATCATGGCATCTGGTCCCATAACTTCATGGCAAATAGATGGAGAAACAATGGAAACAGTAAGAGGTTTTATATTTGGGGGCTCCAAAATCACTGCAGATAGTGACTGCAGCCATTAAATTAAAAGATTCTTTCTCCTTAGAAGAAAAGTTGTGACCAACCTAGACAGCATATCAAAAAGCAGAGACATTACTTTATTAACAAAAGTCCGTGAAGTCAAAGCTGTGGTTTTTCCAGTAGTCATGTATGGATGTGAGAATTGGACTATAAAGAAAGTTGAGCATCAAAGAGTTGACGCTTTTGAACTGTGGTGTTGGAGAAGACTCTTGAGAGTTACTTGGACCATTAAATCCCAAAGGAAATCAGTCTTGAATATTAATTGGAAGGACTGGTGCTGGAGCTGAAACTCCAAATCTTTGGTTACCAGATGCAAAGAAGTGACTCATTGGAAAAACCCTTATGCTGGGAAAGATTGAAGATAGGAGAAGGGGACCTCAGAGAATGAGATGGTTGGATGGCATCACTGACTGGATGGACACGAGTTTGCGTAAACGCCTGGAGCTGGTGAAGGACAGGGAAGCTGGAGTGCTACAGTCCATGGGGTCACAAAGAGTTGGACACAACTGAGCAACTGAACTGAACTGAACTTATGTTCCTCTTTCCATACATCTCACACTCTCCTCCCCTCTCAACATGTCTGTAAGTCCATTCTCTATGTCTGTTTTCCATTGTTCCCCTATAAAATTCTTCAGTACCATTTTTCTAGATTCCATATATATGCATTAGAATATGCATTTATCTTTCTCTTTCTGGCTTACTTCCCTCTGTATAATAGTTTCTAGGTTCATTCACCTCATTAGAACTGACTCAAAGTTGTTCCTTTTTATGGCTGAATAATATTCCATTGTGTATATGGTCCACAACTTCTTTACCCACTCATCTGTTGATGGATATCTAGGTTGCTTCCATGTTCTAGCTATTGCAATGAACAATGGGATAGATGTGTCTTTTTCAGTTTTGATTTCCTCTGGGTATTTGCTTAGCAGTGGGATTTCTGGGTCATATGGTGATTTTCTTCATATTCTTTTAAGGAATCTCCATATTGTCTTCCATAATGGCTATAATTCACATTCCCACCAACAGTGCGACAGCATTCCCTTTTCTCCACACCCTGTCCAGCATTTACTGTTTGTAGACTTTTTGATGATGGTCACTCTGACTGATATGAGGTGATATCTCATTGTAGTTTTGATTTTCTTTTCTCTGATAATGAGCAATGTTGAGCATCTTTTCATGTGTTCATTAGCTATCTGTAAGTTTCTTTGGAGAAATGTCTGTTTAGGTCTTTTTCCCACTTTTTGATTGGGTTGTTTGTGTTGACAACTCAATACTCCTGGTACTGAATTGTATGAGCTGCTTGTATATTTTGGAANTATCTCATTGTAGTTTTGATTTTCTTTTCTCTGATAATGAGCAATGTTGAGCATCTTTTCATGTGTTCATTAGCTATCTGTAAGTTTCTTTGGAGAAATGTCTGTTTAGGTCTTTTTCCCACTTTTTGATTGGGTTGTTTGTGTTGACAACTCAATACTCCTGGTACTGAATTGTATGAGCTGCTTGTATATTTTGGAAAATTAATCTTTTGTCAGTTGTTTCATTTGCTATTATTTTCTCCCATTCTGAGGGTTGTCTTTTCACCTTGCTTATAGTTTCTTTTGCTGTGCAAAAGCTTTTAAGTATAATCAGGTTCCCACTTGTTTACTTTTGTTTTTATGTCCATTACTCTCAGAGGTGGGTCATAGAGGATCTTGCTTTGATTTATGTCATCATATGTTCTGCCTATGTTTTCCTCTAAGAGTTTTATAATTTCTGGTCTTACATTTAGGTCTTTAATCTATTTTGGGTTTATCTTTGTGTATGGTGTTAGGAAGTGTTCTAATTTCATTCTTTTACATGGAGCTATCCAGTTTTCCCAGCACCATTTATTGAAGAGGTGGTCTTTACCCCATTGTATATTCTTTTTTCCCTTGTCAAAAAAGGTACTCATAGTGCATGGATTTATTTCTGAGCTTTTCATCTTGTTCCATTGGTCTATATTTCTGTCTTTGTGCCAGCACCATACTGTCTTGATGACTGTAGCTTTGTAGTATAATCTGAAGTCAGGAAGATTGATTCCTCCAGCTCCATTCTTCTTCCTCAAGAATGCTTTTGCTATTCGAGATCTTTTGTGTTTCCATATGAATTGTGAAATTTTTTGTTCTAGTTCTGTGAAAAATGCCATTGGTAATTTTATAGGGAACACACTGAATCTGTAGATTGCTTTTGATAATATAGTCATTTTCACAATATTGATTCTTCCTACCCAGGAACATGGAATATCTCTCCTTCTGTTTATGTCATCTTTGATTTCATTCATTAATGTTTTTAATTATCTGTGTACAGTTTTTTTTTGTTTGTTTGTTTCCTTTGGTAAGCTTATTCCTAAATATTTAACTTTTTTGTTTGTTGCAATGGTGAATGAGATTGATTACTTAATTTCTCTTTCTGATTTTTCATTGTTAGCATACAGAAATGCAAGTAATCCTGCAACTTTACTAAATTCACTGATTAGTTCTAGTAATTTCCTGATACAATCTTTAGGGTTTTCTATATACAGAATTATGTCATCTGCAAACAGTGAGAGCTTTACTTCTTTTCCGATCTGGATTCCATTTGTTTCTTTTTCTTCTCTGATTGCTGTAGCTAGGACTTCCGGAACTATGTTGAATAATAGTGGGAAACTTGACACCCTTATCTTGTTTCTGATATTAGGGGGAATGTTTTCAGTTTTCCACATTGAGAATAATATTTGCTCTAGGCTTATCATATATGGCCTTAGCTATGCTGAGGTATGTTACTTCTATGCCCATTTGTTGAAGAGTTTTAATCATAAATCATGAATTTTTTCAAAGGCTTTTTCTACATCTATTGAGATTATCATATGGTTTTTATCTTTCCATTTGTTTATATGGTGTATCACATTGATTGATTTGCATATATTGAAGAATCCTTGCATTCATGGAATACAGCCAACTTAATCATGGTGTATGAACTTTTTGATGTGTTGCTCAATTCTGTTTGCTAAAGTGTTGTTGAAGATTTTTGCGTCTATGTTTATCAGTGATATTGTCCTGTAGTTTTCTTTTGTGTGTGTGTTGTCTTTGTCTGGTTTTTGTATCAGGGTGATGGTGGTTTTGTAGAATGAGTTTGGAAGTGTTCCTTCCTCTGCAATTTTTTGAGAGTTTTATAAGGATAGGTGTTAGCTCTTCTTAAATGTTTGACAGAATTCTCCTGTGAAGCTATCTGGTCTGGTGCTTTTGTTTTTGGGGGTGATTTTTGATCACAGCTTTAATTTCAGTGCTTGTAATTGGGCTTTTCATAATTTCAATTTCTTCCTGGTTCAGTTTGGAAGATTGAACTTTTCTAAGAGTCTGTCCATTTCCTGCAGGTTATCCATTTTATCGACATATAGTTATCCATAATAGTCTCTTATAATCCTTTGTATTTCTGCATTGTAATCTCTCCTTTTACATTTCTAATTTTGTTGATTTGATTCTTCTTTCTTTTGTTCTTGGTGAGTAGGGATAAAGGTTTGTCAATTTTGTTTATCTTCTCAAAGAACCAGCTTTTAATTTTATTAATCTTTCTACCGTTTCTTTTTCAATTTCAGCTCTGAACTCTATGATTTTCTTTTTCCTTCTACTAATTCTGGGTTTTTATTGTTTTTGTTTTTGTTCTTCTTACTCCAGTTGTTTTATGTGTAAAGTTAGGTTGTCTATTTGATGTTTTTCTTGTTTCTTGAGGTAGGATTGTATTGCTATAAATGTCCCTCTAAGAACTGCTTTTGCTGCATCCCATAGGTTTTGAGTTGTGTTTTCATTGTCATTTGTTTCTAGAAATTTTTTTATTTCCCTTTTGATTTCTTCAATAACCTGTTGGTTATTTAGAAACGTATTGTTTAATCTCCATGTGTTCGTGTTTTTATACAGTTTTTTTTTTCTTTTCTTTCTTGTAATTGATATATAGTCTCATAGCACTGTGGTTGGAGAAGATGCTTGATATGATTTAAATTTTCCTAATATACTGAGGTTTTATTTGTGACTCAAGATGTGGTCTGTCCTGGAGAATGTTCCATGTGCATGTGAGAAGGTATATTCTGCATTTGGATGGAATGTCCTGAAGATATCAATGAGATCCATCTCATCTAACGTATCATTTAAGATTTGTGTTTCCTTATTAATGTTCTATTATTGATATATATGTTCCTATGGCAATTTTCTTAATTGTTTGGGGTTGATTTTATAGATCCTTTTCTTCTCTTGTATTTCTTGACTGTATAAGTCACTTTAACATTTGTTGTAAAGCTGGTTTGGTGGTACTGAATTCTTTTAATTTTTTCTTGCCTGAAAAGCTTTTTATTTCTCCATCAATTTTAAATGAGATCCTTGTCTTTTACAGAAATCTTGGTGGTAGATTTTTCCCTTTCAGTACTTTAAATATATCCTGCTGTTCCCTTCTGTCCTGCAGAGTTTCTGCTGAAAGATCAGCTGTTAAGTGCGTGGGGTTTCCCTTGTATGTTACTTGTTGCTTTTTCCTTGCTGCTTTTAATGGTCTTTCTTTGTGTTTAGTCTTTGTTAGTTGGATTAATATGTGTCTTGGCGTGTTTCTCCTTGCATTTGTTGTGTAGGGGACTCTTTGCACCTCTCAGACTTGATTAACTATTTTCCTTTCCATGTTGGGGAATTTTCTGCTTCAGATATTCTGCTGTTGATTCCTTCGGACATGACTGAGCGACTTCACTTTCACGCATTGGAGAAGGACATGGCAACTCACTCCAGTGTTCTTGTCTGGAGAATTCCAGGGACGGAGGAGCCTGATGGGCTGCCGTCTATGGGATTGCACAGTCAGACACGACTGAAGCGACTTAGCAGCAGCAACAGCAGCAGAGTACATTCAGTTTCAGTAATTGTGCTGTTTGTCCTGTATGTTTATTCTTTAATTCTTCTAGGTCTTTGTTAATTGATTCCTGAATTGTCGCCATTCTGTTTTCAAAGTTGTTGATCATCTTTAGTATTATTATTCTGATTTTTTTTTCTGGTAGTTTGCCTATTTTCTCTTCTTTTATTTGGACTTCTATATTTCTAGTTTGTTCCTTCATTTGTGTAGTATTTCTCTGCCTTTTCTTTTTTTTTTTTTAAACTTACTGTGTTTGAGGTCTCCTTTTCCCAGGCTTCAAGGTTGAATTATTTCTTATTTTTGGTTTCTTCCCTCCTAAGGTTGGTCCTGTGTTTTGTGTAAGATTGTGAGATTTGTGCTGTTTTATCCCCCTTTGTTTGTTTGTTTGTTTTTCCTCTGATAGACAAGGCCGAATAAGGTGGTAATCCTGTCTGCTGATGATTGGGTTTGTATTTTTGTTTTGTTTGTTGTTTAGATGAGGCATACTGCACAGGGTGCTACTGATGGTTGGGTAATGCCAGGTCTTGTATTCAAGTGGTTTCCTTTGTGTGAGTTCTCACTATTTGATACTCCCTAGGGTTAGTTCTCTGTTAGTTTAGGGTCTTGGAGTCAGTGCTCTCACTCCAAAGGCTCAGGGCTTGATCTCCAGTCAGGAATGAAGATTCCACAAGTGGTTTGTTATGACATTAAGTGAGATTAAAACAAATACTGAAAAATGAGAAACCTGAGATGAACCCCAGACAAATGGCAGTTACAAAATCAAGCAAATAATGATTAAAATAATGGAATACACACATTTATATACACCTGTAAGTATAATCAAAACAGTCCTACAAAAATAAAGTACAGTAGATTGACCCGACAAACAAAAGAAACTAAAAGTTATATGTACCAGTTAAGAACAAAGCTAACTAAAGTGCAAACTGGAAAACAAAACTAAAGCAAGGTACCAAGTAGTGAATAAAGCAATGAAAAAAAACCTAACAATTCTTTTACTTCTAATCACTCTCCTGACTACCTTATGTATGAAAAACAAAAGAAATAACTTTTCAGCAGTATATTTTGGCTAAATAAAAATCAGTGTAGCCAATATGTTGGAATGTACACCCTGTGGATATAAATAAAACAGTTTTATTTTAAAATTTTATTCAATGAGGAAGCTTATTTTTTTCTCCCTCTGGATGAAAATGTGTCCTGAATCTAGTGTAACAGATGGTTCTAGATTTATCTCAAGTTATAAAACATAATATCAATTTAGAGATTAGAAGCATTTAGTGCAAGATATTAATCAATATTTCAATCTTCATTCAAAGTATTTCGATAACATTTTTATACACACAGGAAAAAAATAATATTCACACACACAAAAGAAAACTCTTAAAAAAGCTGTTGCCTCTCTAAACCTGATACCTTTTTATTCTCTTGCTTGAGAGTTTCCTAAGAATCTTGGCTCCATATCTTTTTTTGTTTGTTTAATTTTCTTTGTAATATTGATCTGGCACCTTCTGTGACAATTATTGCTTCTTAGTACCTAAATTGAAATTTCAATTTTGACATCTTCTTACACTAACATTTTAATGTCTCAGAAAAATTCCTTCTCAAGTGAGTGTGTACTTTCTCTCAAATATCAAGAGAAACTTGCTATATAAAAACATAAAGATACTTGGCAGAAGAGCTAAGTGGCTTGTGCAAGACAACCTAAATATTAGTTCCGATATGTTAACTACTTCACAGGTTTTCCAGTTATATTAGCCTCTCATTCAAAGATGAAAACTACATATTTTGCATGACAATAGGAGTTTCAAGAGGAACAAAACTATTCAGACACTGGGAAAAAAATAAATGCAAATATATGGTTTCTGATAATTCAAACATTCAGTGAAAATTTCTTAGGAAAATTAAGTATAGAGCTTGAGTATCTAAATTGAGCAAAGTATTCTCAAAACAGTCACAAATTCTAGGTGAACTACACTGATTATAATGTAGAGAACTCAACTAGCCTTCTTAACTTGAGGTGAAGTTCAGAAAAAATATAAGACTAATAATATATCCATAGGTCAAAATAAAAATCAATGTTGATCTGTTGTAGGTTAAATGCGGTTTGCCTAATAACAGTGATTTAGCAATCAAAAACTTAGAAGTTTACTAATAAAAGGTTTTTTACTAAAGAACTACATAGATCAGTCCAATTGAAGCCCAGATATCCACTTTTAGAGATAAAAATGAAGAAAGGGACAATTTTCCAATTGTTATTGAAGCTTCCTAATGTTAAGACACTTGGTAATTTGGTATGTTACTATATAAATATGAGATTGAGAGATGTTTTTAATGAACAAGTGTGTTGTAGCCAGGGTCTTTTAAGGCTGAAGTAAAAAGAAGTTCCATGCAAAAGACTGTGTGGGTTTTTAAATATAAAGAGAATCTCATGGAACCCAAGGAGAGAAATAATGTTCAAGCTTTAAGTGAACTGAAAATGAAAGACGGCAAGTCTGGCCTGACCAAAGAACTATACAATCACTATAGTTTCTAATTTTCTTTTATACCTGTGCTACTCTCTTTGCTCATCTGTTTCCTTTTTCCTTGGTCCATAGACTATTATAACTACAGGGGCTAGAATTAAGCTATTGTGCCTCTGCTGAGAGTTATATATTGGTCATTCATCTCTCTTGTAGGTTATTAATATCTGCTAGGTTTGCCCCAGGCCATCTGATTTAATCTGCTACTGACAAGGAGACACAGACTTTTGTGATACTTATGTTTTACCTCCTAGGTAATATATTTTTATTGGTTTGATTTTGAACAGACATAGAGGTGTCTGTCAGTTATCAGTTCAGTTCAATTCAGTTGCTCAGTCATGTCCAACTATTTGCAACCTCATTAACTGAAGCAAGCCAAGCTTCTCTGTCCCTCACCAACACCCAGAGCTTGCTCAAACTCATGTCCATCGAGTTAGTGATATAATCCAACCATCTCATCCTCTGTCATTCCCCTTCTTCTCCTGCCTTCAATCTTTCCCAGCATCAGGGTTTTTCCAGTGAATCAGTTCTTCACGTCAGGTAGCCAAAGTATTGAAGCTTCAGCTTTAGCATCAGTCTTTCCAATGAATACTCAGGACTGATTTCTTTTAAGATTGACCAGTTTGATCTCCTTGCAGTCCAAGGGACTCTCAAGAGTATTCTCCAACACCACAGTTCAAAAGCATCAATTCTAAAGTACTCAACTTACTTTATGGCCCAACTCTCAGATATACATGAGTACTGGAAAGACCATAGCCTTGACTAGACAGTCCTTTGTTGACAAAACAATGTCTCTACTTTTTACTAAGCTGTCCTGGTTGGTTATAACTTTTCTTCCAAGAAGCAAGTATCTTTTAACTTCATGGCTGTACTCACCAGGTGCAGTGATTTTGGAGCCCCAAAATGTAAAGTCTCACTGTTTCCACAGTTTCCCTATATATTTGCCACGAAGTGATGTGACTGGATTTCATGATGTTCATTTTGTTGAATGTTGAGTTTGATACCAGCTTTCCATTCTCCTCTTTCACTTTCATCAAGAGGTTCTTTAGTTTCTCCTTGCTTCCTTCCATAAGGGTGAAGTCATCTGCATATCTGAGATTATTGATATTTCTCCCTGAAATCTTGATTCCAGCTTGTGATCCATGCCTTCCGGAATTTCACATGATGCACTCTGCATATAAGATAAATAAGCAAAGTGGCAATTTACAGCTTTGATATACTCCTTCCTTATTTGGAACCATTGCATTGTTCCATGTCCAGTTCTAACTGTTTCTTCTTGACCAGCATACAGATTTCTTAGGAGGCAGGTCAGGTGGTCTGGTACTCAAAATTCTTTCAGAATTTTCCACAGTTTGTTGTGATCCACATAGCCAAAGGCTTTAGCATAGTCAATGAAGCAGAAGTACATGTTTTTCCTGGAATTCTCTTGCGTTTTCTATGATCCAACATATGTTGCCAATTTGATCTCTGGTTCCTTTGCTTTTTCTAAATCCAGCTTGAACATCTGGAAGTTCTTAGTTCACGTAATTTGGAAACCTAGCTTGGAGAATTGTCAGCATCATTTGCTAGCGTGTGAGATGAGTGCAATTGTGTGGTAGTTTGAGCATTCTTTGGCATTACCTTTCTTTGGGAATGGAATGAAAACTGACCTTTTCCATTCCTGTGGCCACTGCTGAGCTTTCCAAATTTGCTGGCATATTGAGTGCAGCACTTTCACAGCATCATCTTTTAAGATTTGAAATAGATCAGCTGGAATTCCATCACCTCTACCAGCTTTGTCCGTAGTGATGCTTTCTAAGGCCCACTTGACTTAGCATTCCAGGATGTCTTGCTTTAGGTGAGTGATCACACCATTGTGGTTATCTGGGTCATGAAGACCTTTTTGCATAGTTCTTCTGTGTATTCTTGCCACCTCTCTTTTTATCTTCTGTTCCTGTTAGGTCCATACCATTTCTGTCCTTTATTGTGCCCATCTTTGCATGAAATTTTCCCTTGTTATCTCTAATTTTCTCAAAGAGATTTCCAGTCTTTCCCATTCTATTTTTTCCATCCCCTGGGAAGGCTTTCTTACCTATCCTTGTTTTTGTTTGAACTCTGCATTCAGATGGATATATCTTTCCTTTTCTCCTTTGCTTTTAGCTTCTCTTCTCTTCTCAGTTATTTGTAAGGCCTCCTCAGACAACCATTTTGCCTTTTTGCACGTCTTTTTCTTGGAGATGGTCTAGATCACCACCTCCTGTACAATGTCACAAACCTTCATCTGTAGTTTTTCAGGCATTTTATCAGAGCTAATCCCTTGAATCTATTTGACACGTTCACTGTATAATCATAGGGGATTTAATTTAGGTCATACCTGAATGGTCTAGTGGTTTTCCCTACTTTCTTCAATTTAAGTCTGAATTTTGCTGTAAGGAGTTCATGTTGTAAAATAATCAGACACAACTTAGTGACTAAACAACAGCAATAACAACATCAATAGTTTTACTGTTAGATTTAAAATTCATTCTTTATACAGTAGTCTAAGGATACCAGTTTCACAAAGGCACACTAACAATTGGAATCCCAAAGACTAAATGCTAGCTACTGACTGTTTGACCAATTTCCCTCTCTGTAGTTATCTGAAACAGCTCTGATTTTAAATAGTGCATTGTTGATGTTGCTCAGTCCCTCAATCATGTCCAACTCTTTGTGACCCCATGGACTGCAGCACCCCAGGCTTCCCTGTCCTTCACCATCTCCCAGAGTTTTCTCAAACTCATGTCCATTGAGTCGGTGATGCCATCTAACCATCTCATCCTCTGTTGTCCCTTTCTCCTCCTGCCTTCAATCTTTCCCAGCCTCAGGGTCTTTTCCAATGAGTTGGCTCTTCGCACAGTGCATTACCTCTTTCGCAACTGGAGTTGAGAAAGAGAATTGGCTGAGTGCTGTCTGGGCAATAGAAGTAAACTTTCTTTTTCTTAAAAGCATTATTCACATCTAATTGTTTTTCTAGAACTGAAAATATGAAAGAGCAGTCCTAATATGATGTTATGTTTTTGCTCAAATCTAGTACTCAGGATTCTCCTCTCAGAATTAACTTGATATGGAAATAAGAAAATGCATATGAGAGTCTTTAATATCTGGCTCATGATAGGTGTTCATAAGATGTAATTTGAATTAATATGAATACATATATGTATTACTTTGCATATATCTATCTCTTTAAGTTTTTTAAATTACTTCTTCAGGTGTCCAGTGCCAAGCATGCTCTCTCTTTTTGATGTTAGTATCAGTGTTTTTCCCTATAGGGAATGCTGGAACTTGTATACACAATTCAGTTTAGCTTCAACAGTTCTCCTCTCAGGACTACATTGGAAAATCTCCACTGTTGGGAGAATTAATAGGGAATTTATTATTGGGTCACTGAGCCAAAATCTCTCCCATATTGAACATTCTGTACCCCACAAAGCTTAATATTCCTCCAAATGATCTGTTTTTGTAAGTAATGTACAAACCCATGGCGCACATAAATGTATAATGAAACAACTACATAACTGAAGTTTAATTACAAGCTGGCACAGTCAAGAAAACTTGATCCCACAGTTATTCCATGTACCCATCACTGTGCTCATGGAATCAGGTTACTGGGCCAACTGAATATATTCAGCAGCACAATATGAGTTTGATTCTATTGTTGGGCCCACAGTCAGAAACAGTTACACACTTAAGAATTTTTCTGAGTATATGTGTGTATGTTTGTAGAAGTGAGTTTATAGTTGTCAAAAGTCTTCAAATTTTTCTTTCATAGATGTTTGCAATAATTTGTTTCTAATCACTTATTTTTACTTTTGAGGTGTTCAGGCTCAACTTTTATTAGGTGTTACTGTTAAGTCACTTCAGTCGTGTCTGACTCTGTGCAACCCCGTAGACAGCAGCCCACCAAGCTCCCCTGTCCCTGGGATTCTCCAGGCAAGAACACTGGATTGGGTTGCCATTTCCTTCTCCAGTTGATGAAAGTGAAAAGTGAAAGTGAAGTCGCTCAATCGTGTCTGACTCTTAGCGACCCCATGGACTGCAGCCCACCTGGCTCCTCTGAGCATGGGATTTTCCAGGCAAGAGTACTGGAGTGGGGTGCCATTTATTAGGTGTAGGCTTATCTTATTCCCGAAGGATGCTTTCTTTTAAATTAGACAGTCAGCTTGATGCAAAGAATTTCCTAAAAATAATCTAACTTTGTCTACCATCTTTAACTTTGTCTACCATCCTGTTTACCAGGATGGCTTAGAAAAATCTCAATACCAAAGGCTTTCCTTTGCTATTTTTTCATCTTCTTGCACAGAAATATTGCTTTAAAATTCAGTTACTCTTTAACAGATAAGCAGAGCTTAATATATCTACAAAAGTTTTTATATTGATTTT
The DNA here is from genome assembly GCA_006410615.1 of Neotragus moschatus. Lineage (NCBI taxonomy): Eukaryota > Metazoa > Chordata > Mammalia > Artiodactyla > Bovidae > Neotragus > Neotragus moschatus. Next base: position 320,791 of record SJYA01000618.1, on the reverse strand, counting down.
AATAAACTTAAGTACATTTTCAACAGATGACATGAGTCAAATTGCAAATATAAAGCATCAAATAATTGTAGTTAAAATTTTGCTACAATGACTTTTAAAAGATTCCTGTTGCTAAATGTAGTTAACCCATATTGTTTCACTCTGAATAGTAACCTAAACTTTGTTGAAAATTAATGTTGATGTTGGTAAATTGGTTGTACCGCTGATTGTGAAACAGAATTGTAAATTATTATACAAAAAGTATGCAAATGCAAATAATATGGAAATGCTTGGTCTCAGCTAGAACTAAAAATAATCTAACAACAAAAAATACTATGTCAGCAGCGTGTAGGTGTGGAGGTTTTTGGCTTTCACTACAAATGCAGCTTGAAAGTTTTCATATGTAATTCACGAGATTTCCATGATTCATTTTCAGGAAGAATAAGGCCCTTTGCACTGGAAAATGATAAGCTTTTATTTTTTATTTTCCCACTGTTTTAAAATAAAAACAACATTTCCTCCTTAGTTGTATATAAATGATTTGTTACATTTTTTTAATAGAACAGTTAGAGAGATAAGAAAAGTGTTTGGCAGAGTTGTGTGAGAAAATCATATATTTCAGGACAAATGAAAATTCATTTGTCTGCTACACTAGACCCTTAAAACTCCATGTACTCAAGTAGGAACTATTTACTAGTTTCCTCTTATGAAATGAGATCATTTATAGAGAGCATGTTCTCTGTGCACATTCTGAAATGATTGACCTTAACTTCTGTTCATTAAGATGAACATAAAGAGATAGTTATATATATATAAAACACACATATTTTATTATATATTTATATTATATTTTATATATTTATTATTTATATTATATATTTTATATATTATTATATGATATATACTTTTTTATTATTGGGGATATGGAGAATGAATAAAATGAACAGCACATTTAATTATCAAGTTTAAGTTTCTCGACAATTCATGGAAAAAAAATTCATATGCCATAAAAATAAAAAAAAATTCAACCTCTAAATAATCAGGGAATTAGAAGTTATCACTTATCAAAGTGGAAAACACTTTTAAAATCATATTAAATGATGTGGACAATGTGGAGAGATGGGCATTTTTGCTCCCTATCAGTGTAGTAATCTATTCTGCCTTCCTGACCCACGAATACTCTTTCAAATACATACATTTAGGCAATAATTTCTATAAAAAGATGATTGAGGCCACATTATTAGTCACAAAATGCTGAAATACATTTTGGTTTATTTTTTACTAGCATATTATTATGCCATTAGAGTCATACTTTCAAAGTATATTTAATAATGCATGAACATGTTAATGATCTAAATTTAAGTGAAAAACCTAAGTAAGGCGTATGGTTCCAAATTTTAAAAAGGAAATTCACTAATATTTTATGAACCATAAAAACAAAAGACATAAAGATACATCTACATGCTAGCAATATTTATACTTTTTGATTAATGAAATAAGAGGTGGTCTTGGGTTCTTGTCTTTTTTTTTTTTTGCTAAAATTTAAGAAATGGGTTTAGTACTTTTGAAAGTTAGTAAATATTTAATAAGAAAATTAATATATTTAAGTGAAAGTCTATTGTGTACCAAGGAAAGTTATATAATTTCCAGGAGAGGTTTACACATGGTCTTATATGAGATGATTTCAAAATCTTTTGAGAATTGAAGGTTGGACTTCAATAGGAGTACTTTGCATTTTTCCCAAAGATAAACAAAATCAATAACTGCCTACTGGAATATGTTCCAGTATTTGTATCTTTAAGGTGTCTTTTAGGCATAAGGATGGGTCTCATGGTCTATTACATTTCCATTTCTAAAGTTGATATACTTTTTTATTTCTGCACATGTAAGTGTTAAGGATCATAGCTCAAACAGTTGAAAGCAGATGTCTTCTTATAAAATTGTCATTCAATTATCCAAACAACTTCTGAGTTGCATGGTCATGAAAAAATTGTTTATTGATCAATCAGCTGATAATTTAATTAACTCTTTTCTTCAAGTTGTTAAAGAATTAGAAACCAACTGAGATAATCCAAAAAATTGGATTGTCAAATCAAACTTACCTGAATCACAGGTCTTATCTATTTTCAAGTTTTCCTAATAATTTCAAGAATACTTCCCATGCACAAAGCCTGGGTAACATCCTGAACACTTGGAGTACCTTCCCAGCTTCCATTTGGATCTGACATTTTCTGGCACAGATTAATGTATGAAGTTTATAAAAATGGTTTATAATCATGCTGCTTCAGTTCAGTTCAGTTCAGTCGCTCAGTAGTGTCTGTTTGCGACCCCATGAATCGCAGCACGACAGGCCTCCCTAGCAATCACCAACTCCTGGAGTTCATTCAGACTCACATCCATCAAGTCAGTGATGCCATCCAGCCATCTTATCCTCTGTCATCCCCTTTTCCTCCTGCCCCCAATCCCTTCCAGCATCAGAGTCTTTTCCAATGAGTAAACTCTTCTCATGAGGAGGCCAATGTACTGGAGTTTCAGCTTTAGCATCATTCCTTCCAAAGAAATCCCAGGGCTTATCGATTTCCTTCAGAACGGACTGGTTGGATCTCCTTGCAGTCCAAGGGACTGTCAAGAGTCTTCTCCAACACCACAGTTCAAAAGCATCAATTCTTCAGCGCTCAGCCTTCTTCACAGTCCAACTCTCACATCCATACATGACCACAGGAAAAACCATAGCCTTGACTAGACGGACCTTAGTCGGCAAAGTAATATCTCCACTTTTGAATATGCTATCTAGGTTGGTCATAACTTTTCTTCCAAGGAGTAAACGTCTTTTGATTTCATGGCTGCAGTCACCATCTGCAGTGATTTTTGGAGCCCAGAAAAATAAAGTCTGACACTGTTTCCACCGTTTCCCCGTCTATTTCCCATGAAGTGATGGGACTGGATGCCATGATCGTCGTTTTCTGGATGTTGAACTTTAAGCCAACTTTTTCACTCTCCTCTTTCACTTTCATCAAGAGGCTCTTTAGTTCCTCTTCACTTTCTGCCATAAGGGTGGTGTCATCTGCATATCTGAGGTTATTGATATTTCTCCCAGCAATCTTGACTCCAGCTTATGTTCATTCTGCTTACATACAAATAATCAGTAGATTCATGCAACATTTCCATTTTACACTCAGATAGTATGTATAGTTAATATGATATTTTATAGAGAGCCTCTGGCCCCTCCATAGACTGCTGGTTTGTCATAAACAGTTTTAGACAACTAGAACATCCTGCTAAAATCCATTGTTTAGAGTTCTCCTACTAATAACACATGTTTAGTTTGTATGCCCCAAGATCTGTTATTCACAAAGAAAACAGACTGGGTTACTTGCTCTCCCAGGTGGCTCAGTGGTAAGGAATCAGCCTGCCCATACAGGAGACACAGGAGATCCAAGTTTGATCTTCCTGGGTCAGGAAGATCCCTGGAAGAGGGCATGGCAATCCACTCCAGTATTCTTGCCTGGAGAATCCCATTGACAGAGGAACCTGGCGGGCTAAGTCTGTGGGATTGCAGAGAGTTGGACATGAGTTAACTACTTGAGACCTTACCACCCTTACACTACAAAGGAAGTGAATGGACTGAAGACTTTGGTGAAAAAGTGAAAAAAAAAGTCTGCCATCACAAAATGGGAAAGGCCAGTTTTCCTTCTCAAAAGAATTAATTTATACTCCCTGTCAGAAAAAAATTTCAATTAAAGAAACATTAATAGTATTCACTTTTCTGCCTTCTCATTTCTAAATGCACATTATAAAGATGGAAATTTATTTTTTTAATTTTTTTTAAATTTTATTTTTGCTTTATTTTACTTTACAACACTGTATTGGTTTTGCCATACATTGACATGAATCCTCCAAGGGTGTACATGAGTTCCCAATCCTGAACCCCCCTCCCACCTCCCTCCCCATATCATCTCTCTGGATCATCCCCGTGCACCAGCCCCAAGCATCCTGTATCCTGTATTGAAGTCCTATATTTAGCCATATTTGCTGTTTCAAGGAAATATCCAAAAGTCATGTTAATCTCAATTCAATACTTTGGCAACCAAATATTTCCCATATTATAATTAAAAATGTGAATATCTTAATAAAACTACTTTAGAGCCTAGTTATCCCAGCATCCTCATATTTAAAAATAAAATATGCAAAGTTTTGTAAATCCCCTTGCCAATTACCAAACAATCAATCTTCTTCAGAGGTCTTTGAAAGCAAATAATGATTAGATTTGATGGTGCCTTTGCTGGAATAATGTATAAAAATGACTGACTGTACTGTGAGAGGAAATACTCGTGAACTGATCAAACTAAAAGACCTATATTTATGTACTTCCAAATTTGCCACCCATCTGCCATACAACTTCTGAATTTTTATGTGCTCCATGAAGTACAATGGTATCTTAGGAAATGTGTAGTAATATAAGGAAAGTAACCTGGCTTTTTGGTATCTTATTTATAAAAGGCTCAGCTGATATACCTATTTCAAGTTATCTTTCTGTTGTTGCACTATGGAATTTTATACAACTTTGGGAAATGCACCATAGTAATTCTAAAGACAGAAAAAAAAAATCCTTTTTCTGATGTCGTGAGAGAAAAGAGATTATAAAACAGAAGATAAGAAAAGGGAATGGTCAAGACATCTCCGACAGAGGTATTCTTTAGGTAGAGCACTTTTAGGAAAGAATATATATGAAAGTCGATGTTACCCATCTATTCACAACTGTGGTGTGACTTATCATAACTCCAATGACACAGTTTAAAGACTACTGTGTTATTAGATTATCTAACAAGTTATTTTAAAACATATCAGATTATATAACCTATGATCATCAATCTCTAAACAAATATCACTCAATTAGTTCTCTGACAGGAAGCAGAACTCAGGGAGTTCTGATCTAACTCTAATATCTATAGTGCAGGGGAGAAAGACCAAAGAGTGTAGAAAAGGACCTGAAATGAAAATATATGGCCTAGATTACAAATTTACTCTCTATTCAGTTTTCTTTCTTAGAAGACTAAGCCTAATTGATACTCTACAAAGTTTTCTGAGGAGAAAGCATAAAGTTAAATATCAGAGCTCTAAATCTCAGTGTCTGATATCATACAACATAAAAATGCCAGTGCTGGAACATTTGATTAATGTTCCATGTTCAATTAAACAATACCCAATAACACTGTATAACACTTCTTTTACATATCCTCTGGGCCATTTCTAGATATTATGGTATCTTTTCTCTGTCAGTGAGACCATTTAGGACTTATTCTTTCAATTAAGATTTTTGTCCTATTTCCTGTCTCTCCCAGAAAAAGTTTAAAACATTGAATGCATAAGACTAATTAACAGGTGCCATTTCCTACTTTTCTGCATCAAGATAGCCCCAAGACTAAAATATGTGTTCTAACATATTTAATTTGAGAGAAGTTAACATATCAAGTTAAATGACCTACATTGTTGCCCACTATAAACAATTTATATTTATCACTGCAGATGGTGACTGCAGCCATGAAATTAAAAGATGCTTACTCCTTGGAAGGAAAGTTATGACCAACCTAGACAGCATATTCAAAAGCAGAAACATTACTTTGCCAACAAAGGTCTGTCTAATCAAGGCTATGATTTTTCCAGTGGTCATGTACGGATGTGAGAGTTGGACTGTGAAGAAAGCTGAGCGCCAAAGAATTGATGCTTTTGGACTGTGGTGTTGGAGAAGACTCTTGAGAGTCCCTTGGACTGCAAGGAGACCCAACCAGTCCATTCTAACAGAGATCAGTCCTGGGTGTTCCTTGGAAAGACTGATGCTAAAGCTGAAACTCCAGTACATTGGCCTCCTCATGCGAAGAGTTGACTCATTGGAAAAGACTCTGATGCTGGGAGGGATTGAGGGCAGCAGGAGAAGGGGAGGCAGAGGATGAGATGGCTGGATGGCATCACCGACTCAATAGACAGTGAGTCTGAATGAACTCCAGGAGTTGGTGATGGACAGGGAGGCCTGGTGTGCTGCAATTCATGAGGTAGCAAAGAGTCAGACACGACTGAGTGACGGAACTGAACTGAACTGAACTGTATGTTACAAAAATAAAAATTGTTTAAAAGAGGTGAATTTCCATCTTTATATGCTACTACTCATTATTTTGTTTCACAAAAAACTTTGAAAGAAAAAAATTTGCTTTTCACAGTTTGGAAAGATTTTGTTATTTCCTCTACCAATAAAAAAGAAGGATGTTTATGCTCAAAATGATTCACTGAAAGGGACTGGCTTCTTCTCTCTTCAGGTTAATCTTACAATAGTTATTTCCCTGAGCAACCATCAAATACATAACATTAGCATAAAACCATAACTTTGCTTTCACTTTTGCCAATATTAAGATGATGCTGAATTCATAGGCAGGTTTACAGGCATCCATCCTATTTAAATATATTTTAGATACTAAAAAAATTTACTCATCAACTTTTTATTAAGTTTTGTGTCATGTATATTCAGACACATAGACACGTGGTCAAAACAGGCACTGCTTAATCTTACAGTAACATGGTGAATTTAAATAGAATTTGTGTAATATGTATAACTATTTGGAAATTGGCTCTAGGAATAAAACATAATCTTGTAAAGAAAAGAAAAATATGGTCAGGGGATAAGAATTTAAATAAACATGACTTTTGGGGATTAAAAGTTGATATTTATTTTATACACTTAATAAAAGCAAGTAGAAACTTATTTAGGAGCAGTCTTCTGAAGTCTGAGCATGTCTTAACCTTTCCTAAAGCTATGAGGTTTTTTCCCTTCCTTTCACATTTATACCTCAATAATAAAAGTATGATAGTAATTCCCACTTTCAATTACCAGCATTACTGATATTACGTGCACAAGTTATAATGAGAATTTTTGTAAAGAGTTACTAATTTATTAATAATCAATATAAGCATGAAGTTTAGAGAGACTAATCAGAAGGAATCAGGTATGTGTAAGTGTGATTCTTCATCAGTTAAGAAATGGCAACTTATTGTGCTGAGTAAATGATTGTTACAAAAATTACCAAAATTTCTTTACAATGAATATTAGAAAATAAATGCACTTTGAAACTATTAAAATGTAAATTTGATATAAAATTAATGGAAAGTTAGGAGATGTTGAATACCAGAATGTGAATGNTAAGTGTGATTCTTCATCAGTTAAGAAATGGCAACTTATTGTGCTGAGTAAATGATTGTTACAAAAATTACCAAAATTTCTTTACAATGAATATTAGAAAATAAATGCACTTTGAAACTATTAAAATGTAAATTTGATATAAAATTAATGGAAAGTTAGGAGATGTTGAATACCAGAATGTGAATGATAAATAGCAAATATATTCCCCCCAAAGCTACCAACACTGAATTGAGCCCACTCAATGAAAAACTTGAAAGAACAATTAACATCAATATTATATTGTGTTTCTAGAAAACAAGATGTAAGTGCTATTTTCAGAGCAAATCCAACTGTTAGCAAAGTTGGCTTTCTGTTCTATACTTTGAAAATTTGGAATGAAACACATTGATTACCCAACTGCTAGCAGAAACATGGACCCCCAAAATAGCATACTGAGGACACACTTGAAGGATTCATGAGCCACTTTGCTGTCTGTAGTACCTGTTGCTGCCATGTGATGTTTTCTTAGCAGTTAGCTTCCCAGGTGGTGCTAGTGGGAAAGAACTAGCCTGCCAATGCAGGCGACACAAGAGACGTGAAACTGATCCCTGGGTCAGGAAGATCCACTGGTAGAAGGTACAACATAGCAGTTAGCTCAGATTGCATATTATTCCAATAAAATTTGAGAATATACTCAGCAAAAGGATATTCAAGACTAAAATCTCTAACTATCATTTATTTATATTTTTTTATCAAAACATTGTTTAGTAACAGAGAAACAAAGTCAAATTAATTGCCTATGATAATTAGTTTTTGTCTCAGATGGTTTATGGTGGGAATTTTCTTACTTTCTATGTTCCATTTTTATTTCAGTTTGTTGTTTTTATCTGTTTTGTTTAGTTTACTGAACACCCAAATCTTTTAGAAGATAACTGCAAACAGGTAATAATAGTCAACACTTTTTAAAAAAACCTAATGTGTGCTAATGCATTGTCTGAAATATATTGCCCAAGATTCCTACTAAATCCTCATAACTATAATGTGAGTTGTACTATCCTTCTCTCCATTCAAAAAAGAAGAAAACTGAGGTGAAGAGGACAAATAACTTGCCAATATCATAAATATCAGTGAGTGTGTGGCACCAGGATATAAACCCAGGTGTTCTGAGCTCCAGAGTCAAAGCTTCTAATTGCCCTTCTAAGCCACCTATCAGGTAAACAAGATAGACTGAGTGCCACAAAGCTGATGAGTGGTTGAGTCCCCTTAGGCCAGTGTAGAAGTTATTCTCCATAGATGCATACAGTTTATGTGAGTAATGAACTAATTGCTTTGATGATGAATTAGCTAAATCCTAAACTCATTACAACATAATTATATTAAATTAGTGAATTATAAAAACAAAAATGTGCCGTCATATAAAATTGCACATATTTCATTTGGTCAAGGATATCAGGGATCTTATTCCTATATGTAGAGATTAAGGAATGAAGATTAAATAATTGCTACAATAGGTAAGATTACTGAAAGATTCCAGATGTTCAAGCTACTTTTAGAAAAAGCAGAGGAACCAGAGATCAATTGCCAACATCTGCTGGATCATCAAAAAAGCAAGAGAGTTCCAGAAATACATCTATTTCTGCTTTCTTGACTATGCCGAAGCCTTTGACTGTGTGGATCANTGCAAGGAGATCCAACCAGTCCATCCTAAAGGAGATCAGCCCTGGGATTTCTTTGGAAGGAATGATGCTGAAGCTGAAACTCCAGTACTTTGGCCACCTCATGCAAAGAGTTGACTCATTGGAAAAGACTCTGATGCTGGGAGGGGTTGGGGGCAGGAAGAGAAGGGGATGATAGAGGATGAGATGGCTGAATGGCATCACTGACTCGATGGCTGTGAATCTGAGTGAACTCCAGGGGTTGGTGATGGACAGGGAGGCCGGCGTGCTGCGATTCATGGGGTCGCAAAGATTCGGACAGGACTGAGCAACTGAACTGAACTGAACTGGATGGTGCTTAGTCTCTCAGTTATGTCTGACTCTCTGTTACCTCTTGGACTGTAGCCCATCAGGCTCCTCTGTCTGTGGTTTTTTTTTGTTTTTTTTTTTTTTCAGGCAAGAATAATGGAATGAGTTGCCATTTCCTCTCCCAGGTTATCTTCCCAACCCAAGGACCGAATCCACATTTCCTTTGTCTCCAGTATTGCAGGTGGATTATTTACCCATTGAGCCATTGACGCAGCCGTAAAAATGCATGCCTGGAGANCTCTGTCTGTGGTTTTTTTTTTTTTTTTTTTTTTCAGGCAAGAATAATGGAATGAGTTGCCATTTCCTCTCCCAGGTTATCTTCCCAACCCAAGGATCGAATCCACATTTCCTTTGTCTCCAGTATTGCAGGTGGATTATTTACCCATTGAGCCATTGACGCAGCCGTAAAAATGCATGCCTGGAGAAATAGCCAAGACACAACTAGAGAGGCCCAGTTCTACTGGGAGCAGCTAAAACACCTGCTAGAGGAAATGCCGAAATGAAAGCAAAAGCAAAGAACAACAACAAAAAAAAAAACCCCTGAGTACAAACAAACAAAATCTAACAGTATCTATAACTAACCTAACAGTTACGTTTGACCATCTAAAATCTAGAAAATTTACTCAGCCAAAACCAGGAGAAAGCAAGAAACTAGAGAGGAAAGCCTAGAACTCAAATCTGTTTTGCTCTGAAGGTTACTTATCAAATTAGAAATAGCAGCTGTGAAGCTGAACTGCAGTTTTAACAGCTTGGTAGGGTTCTAGGAGAATAAATAAGAAGAGAAAAAAGCCCAGGATTCACTAAGATAAGGATTTTGAAAACTGCCCCTGTATACCCACTTTGAGATGAGACCCAGTAGGGCTATTCCTCTTAGTAACAGTGAACCTGAAATGAACTAGTCTGTGTTCCAGGTTACTAGGGTCATTTGGTGACTATAAACATGAAATTCAGACATAAAGTTGGTTCTGAGTTAGTACCCTCCCCAAAGCCTAGCAAAAGCCACAAAGATCCTCTCTAGAGGGATATATAATCATCCTCAGCCTCAAATTATTCCTCCAAATAATTTCCCAAATAATTTGCTGTCAAGGATAATAAAACACATGGGGAAACAAGACATCCACTGTGAGTGAGAACCAAAGAAACCAGGCAATAACAAAAAGTTAACAAGCACTTCAGCTATTAAAATTAGCTGACACAGAATATAAAACAATTATGCTTTCTTTTTTTAAAAACAAAGAGCTTGAAAATGTCTGCAGCATACACAAAATATAAAAGGTGGCATAGTGAGTTTGAAAAAAGAACTGATTAAAACTTGTAGAATTGAAAAGATGATACCTGAGGTTAGTAGATACAAACTACATATTACATACAGAATACTTAAACAATGAGGTCCTACTGTATAGCACAGAGAACTGTATTCAATCAGTTAGTTCAGTTCAGTTCAGTCTCTCAGTTGTGTCTGACTCTTGTGACCCCATGGACTTTAGCACTCCAGGCCTCCCTGTCCATCACTAACTCCCAGAGTTTACCCAAACTCATGTCCATTGAGTCGGTGATGCCATCCAACCATCTCATTCTCTGTCATCCCCTTCTCCTCCTACCCTCAATATTTCCCAGCATCAGGGTCTTTTCAAATGAGTCAGCTCTTTGCATCAGATGGCCGAAATATTGGAGCTTCAGCTTCAACATCAGTCCTTCCAATGAACACTCAGGGCTGATTAACTTTAGGATGGACTTGTTGGATCTCCTTGCAGTCCAAGGGACTCTTTACAGTCTCCTCCAACACCACATTTCAAAAGCATCAATTCTTTGGTGTTCAGCTTGCTTTACAGTCCAACTCTCACATCCATACATGACTACTGGAAAAGCCATAGCCTTGAAGAGATGGACCTTTGCTGGCAAAATAGTGTCTCTGCTTTTTAATATGCTGTCTAGGTTGCTCATAGCTTTCCTTCCAAGGAGCAAGTGTTTTTTTTAATTTCATGGCTCCAGTCATTATCTGCATTGATTTTGGAGCCCCCCAAAATAAAGTCAGCCACTGTTTCCACTATTTCCCCTCTAATTACCATGAAGTGATGAGACCAGATGCCATGATATTAGTTTTCTGAATGTTAAGCTTTAAGCCAACTTTTTCACTCTCCTTTTTCACTTTCATCAAGAGGCTCTTTAGTTCCTATTCACTTTCTGCCATAAGGGTGGTGTCATCTGCCTACCTGAAGTTATTATTTCTCCCAACAATCTTGATTCCAGCTTGTGCTTCATCCAGCCCAGCATTTCTCATGATGTACTCTGCATAGAAGTTAAATAAGCAGGGTGACAATATAACTGCTTTGATGTACTCCTTTTCCGATTTGGAACCAGTCTGTTGTTCCATGTCCACTTCTAACTGCTGCTTCCTGACCTCCCTACAGATTTCTCAAAGGCAAGCCATAATACCAGATGGTCTGTTATTCCCGTATCTTGAGGAATTTTCCACAGTTTACTGTGATCCACACAGTCAAGGGCTTTGGCATAGTCAATAAAGCAGAAATAGANTGACATACTCCTTTTCCTATTTGGAACCAGTCTGTTGTTCCATGCCCAGTTCTAACTGTTGCTTCCTGACCTGCATACAGGTTTGTCAAGGGGAAGGTCAGGTGGTCTGGTATTCCCATCTCTTTCAGAATTTTCCACAGTTTATTGTGATCCACACAGTCAAAGGCTTTGGCATAGTCAATAAAGCAGTAATAGATGTTTTTTCTGGAACTCTCTTGCTTTTTTGATGATCCAGCGGATGTTGGCAATTTGATCTCTGGTTCCTCTGCCTTTTCTAAAACCAGCTTGAACATCTGGAGTTTCATGGTTCACGTATTGCTGAAGTCTGGCTTGGAGAATTTTGAGCATTACTTTACTTTTCTAACGTGTGAGATGAGAGCAATTGTGTGGTATATAACATAGTGATTCAATATTACTACACATTTCAAAATCATCATCATGGTAAGACCAGTACTCCTGTCAATATGCAAAGATGCTATATAATTATAGACTATATTCCCCACACTGTATTTTTCGTCCCTGTGACTCATTTATTTTGTAGCTGAAAATTTGTATCACTTTATTTCCCTCAATTATTTCTCTCCACCTTCAACCCTGTCCCCTGTAACAACCATTTGTTCTCTGAGTCTTTTTCTGTTTTATGTTTGTTCCTTTTTTTTTTTCTCAGATTCTACATATAAGTAAAATCATTCAATATTTGTCTTTCTCTTATTTCACTTAACATTATATCCTCCAGGCCCATCTGTGTTGTTACAAATACCAAGACAGCCATTTGCCTTGCTTTTTGACACCTGAGTAATAATCCATTATGCAAATAGTAGCCACTTATATGTATCATATATATTTTATATCTACATATATGTGTAAAGTTTTCTTTATATTTTCACCTATCGATGGGCACTTATGCTGCTTTTACCTCCTTGCTATTGTATATTACACTTCAGTGAACATAGGGTGTGTGTATCCTAATTAGTGTTTTAGTTTTCTTTAACTCCTGATAAATACCCAGGAGTAGAATTGTTGAGTCCATGTGCTCAGTTGCTCAGTCATGTCTGACTCTTTGAAACCCATTGGACTGTAGCTTGACAAGCTTCTCTGTCCATGGGATTTCCCAGGCAAGAATACTGGAGTGGGCTGCCATTTCGTACTACAGGGGATCTTTCCAACTCAAGGGTGGAACCTTGTCTCTTGAGTCTCTTGCGTTGGCAAGCGGATTCTTTATCAGTGCTCTACCAGGGCGGCCCCAAGATTGGAGTGCATGGTAGCTCTATTTTTATTTTTTGAAGAATCTCCAAACTGTTTTCCATAGTGGCTGCACAAATTCACATTCTCACTAACAGTGCACAGAGGTACTCTTTTCTTCACATCCTCACCAACACTTATTTGCTGCCATTCTGACAAGCATGAGGTGACATGTCATTGAGTTTTGATTTGCATTTTCCTGATGATTAGTGATGTTGAGCCCAACATTATGTGCCATCTATATGTCTTATTTGGAAAAATGTCTATTTTTAAAAATCACGTTGCTTGTTTTTTGATATTGAGTTGTATGAGTTCTTTGTATATTATAGATATAATCTGGTAAAGGGTTACCCTTACTGGATATATCATTTGCAAATATCTTCTCCCATATTTTGTTGATAGTTTCCTTTGCGGTGCAAGAGCTTTTTAATGTGATGTAGTTTCATTTGTTTATTTTTGCTTTTATTTCCCTTGTCTGAGTAGATGTATCCCAAAAGACAATATTCTAAGACTGATACACATTAAAATACACACTATCTGTTTACTTCTAGAAGTTTTATGGTTTCAACTGTTATGTTTTATGTCTTTGATAGATTTTGAGTTTATTTTTATATATGGTGTGAGAAAGGAGTCCAGTTTTGATTCTTTTGCATGCAGCTGTTCAGTTTTCCCAGCATCATTTACTGAAGTGGCTGTCTCTTCCATGATACCTCTTTTGTGGTGGGTTTAATTGCTCATTTAAGTATAGGTTCATTTGTGCTCTAGGAGCACCCTCTAAGTGGGCTGTGTAGGTCCTTCCATTGTGGCTGGCTGACTTCTGAGAACACTCTTGAAAGCATAATGGACCCCAATCTGGTTGGTTGCTAAGCCCTGCCTTGTGCAGAAGCTGCCAGCCTCTGTAATTTTAATTGTCCTTCCCTTTGTGAGTCTTCACCCAAGAGTATGTGGTTTGAGTATACTGCATTATAGAGATGCAGTATAGTCCAAAAGCCTCCTCACTGTGGATCCTTTTGCTTGTTTAATTGTAGAAGATCTTTTCTGCCAGTCTTCAGGTCAATCTCATCAATAGTTGCTCTGTAAATATTGCAGTGTTGGCATAGCCCCAGGAGGAAGTGAGCTCAGGGTCTTTCTATGTTTTGACCACTCCTGTAAAGCAGAGGTTCTGGAAAAGATAGTGATTAGGTAGGACACAAACCATGGGGAAGAGAAAAATTCCTGCTGTATTTTCAGTGTAAAGAGGAAACACATATATTTTTGGTCAACCCCTCATTGAAGGAGGCTGGAAAAGATTCTAGACTTTTTTCAAATGCTAGCAGTTTGTAGAAATTTTTTAAAGTCACAGAATCCATGATTTTTTTATATGTCAGAGCTAAAGAAAAATATATACAAGTGAATATCAAGAATTAATATGAGATAGCAATTTGTGGTAGGCACTGGTCTCTCCATTTTTTTCCCTATATTACGCTTCTGCCTAAATATTTCTGAATACAGAAATGATTGTTTGATATGACATCATTTTATAACTCATGGTTAAAATATGTGGTGTGTGCTTAGTTGCTCAGTTGTGTTTATAGTATGATACAATCCATGTGTAATGATTTGAAATCAAATTAATTTGAACTAAAATTCCATTGAAAAGATTAATATTTTCCTTAAAGTGTTCCCATTTTTTTGTAAAATAACTGAATTTATACACAGAAACAATTGCTTGGGAAGTAAATAGATATTTACTTATGTCTCTGGCCAGAAAGAATTAGAAAAGCTTTCTTTTCTAATAACTGACACTTAATAACTGATTTCAAACAAGGAAGAGAGAATCACGTGTGAGGTAGTGTGGAATTAAAATCATAAAGCAAGTATTTTCCAGTTTTATTTTAGCAAAGATTAGTCATTAACATCTTTTGACCTCAGCAGATGCATTCTAAAGTATAGAAGAATTAACAAGTACACAGAAATGTGATAATTTTTCAATTGCAATAATATTAATAATGTGTGTGAAGTGATGTTTGGCAAACAGGCAACCAAAATGAGAGGGTAATCCTTTCTCTTCTTCCTTTTTCTCCTCTGCTGCTCCTCCTCCTCATTCTTTTCTGTGCATCCTCCATGGTGTTCCTAATGTCTGATACACCAAACTGGGAGCTTTGGTGGGAGGAAGAAACTGGTCACACTCTAGTACATGCCACATATCTCTATACATGGGCCAGCTCAATAGAACATGATGGTTCTAATTAAATTGAGTAGTCCTTTTTAGAGAAATAAATTTTACAAACAGAAGAATGAAAAGTGCAAACTTGTATATTGCATCATTGACCCATATGTATGAAAATATCTTTCTTCTCAAATTAGATCCTCTTTCTGACAGGCTACTTCCTGGTGATAACATAAAAAATCTTTCTATCACCAAGATGAAAGCATATATATACATATATATGTATTACTCAGCACACTCAAGCACATGAAAGCTTGTAAGAATTAATGTGAGTTATATTTATTCTTTCACTTCAGGTTTTACAGCTCCTGTTAAATTTCTAGCATTCATTTTCTCTCACTGTTACAGCAGCTTCCTAAATATGTTGTGCTTTAATAGGCCCTGACATCCTCACTTCATATCCTTTTGAGGGGTAAATCAGAACCAGACAAAAATTCAAATGCTAGATTGATAACTGATTAAAGGATCAGACATAAAGGCTGCTAAATAATTAATTAGGGCTTTCTGCATGCTAGAAATGTTCTTTTTTTAATATTTGAGGAAATTGGAAGATGTTTGATAGTTTAGATTCACCTAGCTATTATCGCCCAATGAATTTTTGGCAATAGAGTAAAATTTTTCCAGTGTTTGGTGATGCTGAAAACATTGGGCTTTGTGATTGAGTATCAAAAAGAACTTGTAATAATGCTCTATGCAGACATTCATTCAGGTTTTTAATTTTTATATCCTCTGTGTACTTGCCAAAGCCCAGCTGTAAAGCAGTAACTTTTTGACATTTGTTATTTTTTGCTCTTGAGTACATCTCCTTCAAGCAACTTATGAGAAAGAAGGTGACTATGACAAAATAAGATTCAGTTGTGTCCAGGTGGTGTGGCTTTATGATCATCTTAATATATAAACAAAACTCCTTCTTTCCTTGAATATTTTTTAAATAGATGAGAGATATGAGTTTATTTCTCTTTACTATTGTATACAAAAATGATTATTGAGTAGTGTAGAGAACAGACCCTGGAGGCAAGAGAATCCTTAGGAGAGAAAAAGAACTTTTACTAAAATAGTAAGAATTGTGGATAGAAAGAAAATAGCATTTAAAAAATGATGAAACTAATCATATTAATAAAGAAGCTGATTTAATACAATACCAAATGCAGAAGACCTGAGTTTGATCCCCGGGTTGGGAAAATCCCCTAGAGAAGGAAAAGGCTATCCACTCCGGTATTCTGGCCTGGAGAATTCCATGAACTGTATAGTCCATGGGGTCGCAAAGAGTTGGACATGACTGAGCCACTTTCACTTCAGGAGGCTTCTCTGGCGACTCAGATGGTAAAGCATCTGCATTCAATGGGGGAAACCTGGGTTGGGAAGATCCCCTGGAGAAAGAAATGGCAACCCACTGCAGTACTCTTTCCTGGAAAATCCCATGGACAGAGGAACCTGGTAGGCTATAGTCCATGGGGTAGCAAAGAGTTGGACACAACTGAGCGACTTCACTTTCTTTCAAGGCTTTCTACTTTTTAATGTAGGTGGCTAGGAGAAAGGTTGTTAATTCTTTTATACTTGGTAGGAATAAATTAGCTTGCAAAGATCTGTTACTACTTGCTACCCAAAATGATAATATCTTAAGGATGTGCACAGTCCCTCAGTTGTGTCCGACTCTTTGCAACCCCATGGACTGTAGCCTACCAGGCCCCTCTGTGCATGAGATTTTCTAGGCAAGAATACTACGGTGGGTTGCCATTTCCTCCTCCAGGGGATATTCCAGACCCAGGGATCAAACCCATGTCTCCTGCATCTCCTCCATTGGCAAGAAAATTCTTTAACACTGAGCCACCTGGGAAGCTCCATCTTAAGGTTGGCAGAGACTATTAGGGGTCACCAACTGAATAGGTCACTAATGCAGAAATTCCTTCCATAGCATCATAAAGATAATTTTTCTTTCTGTGCTAAGTTGTTTTTCAGTTCATGGGAAAACCACTTCCTATTATTGCTTCCTATTAACAAATGGGTTTAAATTTTAGATGCTTAAATGTTACAGTTATATGAACTTTTCTATATTTTTTAAAAAATTTTACTGAGTATACTTGCTTTCCATTGCTGGGTCAGTCTTTGCTGTACAGCAAAGTGAGTCAGACATACTCATATGTGTATCACTTCTTTTTTGGATTTCCTTCCCATTTAAATCACCACACAGCATCAAGTAGAGTTCCTGTGCCATATAGTCAGTTCTCTTTAGTCACATATTTTATACAACAGAGTACATATACATTAATCCCATTCTCCTAATTCATTCTATTCATCATATGACAAAATTTCTAGAACTCTTACTACCAGCCTAGATCTTCTTCTGTATATACTTCACTTTTTTTTTTTTTTTAATGAAACTTCTGAAACTAAAATGCTGTAGCCAAATACATTAACTTAGAACTAGCTGAGGCTTTCCCCTTCTAAATTAAACTGCTGGTCTTAGGTTTAAGTCAACTATAATTCTTAAACAATTTTTCACATATTACAAGTCTTTTCTCCAGAAATTCATAGCAGATTAAAAAATATACACATATTAGTGTCAGTGAATATTCCCTTTATTTTGGTTTGAAATTACTTATCTGTGATCTCTTTGGAAGGTTTAGTTTAATGGTCTATAGATGAAACCTCATGTTTGTTTTCGTTTTAATGTTGGTTTGTTTCCTCATCCTCCCTTGTGATATTCTATTGGTCTAACTGGCATCTTTGTAAAAGCTGCTCAAAACATTTTTAATTCCAGATTTTATTGTTTTGTTCATCTTATTTACTAAATTTTCATCCTATCTAGTAAGCCAGGTGTAGACTGCCATTTTTCAAATTCTTTCACATCTTTCTTTAAGCAGGTGGTGGCTTGGATTTATAATACTGTGCTTATTTATTAGCAAACACAGATCCCACAGACTGCCCATGTGAGTATATTTTCTGAGATTTTAGATAAATGTACTTTTTCCTCTTCCTCCTCTAAATGACTATAGAGCTGTCTTTTGCTAATTTAAACACCTTGTCATTCATACATGCAAATTATGTACTTAGCACAAAATGCTAGGCATTGGCAAAAAAGATAGTGAGGAATAGACTTTATAGGCGTTCATATCTTAACAAGACCCAAGAAGTTAAACATATAATAGCAAGGTCATGCGGTAGAGACACACAGGGAGAGAACAAAGGGGTCAACAAAGACTTCTCAGCAGAGGAGGCCCTTGCTTGTGAAAAACAAGGAGTCTGTCAGTCACTGGAAGATAGAACTTTTCAGGCAAGCTAGTCTGCCTGTTATCTTTTTCATGCAGCAATCTACAAANCTAGGCATTGGCAAAAAAGATAGTGAGGAATAGACTTTATAGGCGTTCATATCTTAACAAGACCCAAGAAGTTAAACATATAATAGCAAGGTCATGCGGTAGAGACACACAGGGAGAGAACAAAGGGGTCAACAAAGACTTCTCAGCAGAGGAGGCCCTTGCTTGTGAAAAACAAGGAGTCTGTCAGTCACTGGAAGATAGAACTTTTCAGGCAAGCTAGTCTGCCTGTTATCTTTTTCATGCAGCAATCTACAAAGTTCTAAAACAATATTTAAATTGCTTGTTTTTATTTTGTCATAATGTCTCTAGCCCTTTTCCCTGGTTGTCTGTTTCTTACAGTTAAACAATAAATCAGGAATTTTATATATTTTCCTGAATACATTCACTTTATTTTATATCACCTAATTCCAAATATCATAAAAAATGCCTACTGTCAACTAAAAAAAATGTACAACTAGAGAGTTGTGAATTAAGTTTTATTTTGGGCAAAATGAGGACTGCAGCCTGGGGGCAGAACCCTAGATAGCTCTGAGGGACTGTTCCAAAGAGACAGTCAGGAAAGGTCAATATATAAGATTTTGGTAAAGGGGGAGTTCAGTGCAATCAAGTCCTCACTTTACAAGAGGTTTTCTGCTAGTCATGAGGATCTGATGTCATCATGAAGGGATTTAGCACTGTTCTAGATATGAGGAGAGGCAAGGATTGTGATCATACAATCTATTCCCGAAAACATCCAACTGTCTAAAAACCTGTCAAAGNTTGGTAAAGGGGGAGTTCAGTGCAATCAAGTCCTCACTTTACAAGAGGTTTTCTGCTAGTCATGAGGATCTGATGTCATCATGAAGGGATTTAGCACTGTTCTAGATATGAGGAGAGGCAAGGATTGTGATCATACAATCTATTCCCGAAAACATCCAACTGTCTAAAAACCTGTCAAAGACCTGTCCCACCAGATTTCATGGAGCACAGAGTGCCTCACTCCACCCTGAACTCCCTCAAGAGGTGTTGAAGATCAGCAGCTGCTGCAGCACAAGCTTCAATCTCCATGGAGGCAGATGGCAAACACCCTTGTTGTCCCGTCATTAGCAATGCTCTCGGCAACTGCCAGTTTGTGGTAGACACTATCATAATGAAGATGCTCATGAAAGATGTTCCACTCGTTGTGAAGAAAGGAAGCAACTTTAGTTCATTCATATTTTTGGATGGCATAATGGAAAGAAGGAAAGAAATTAGGTGAGTGATATCAACACGATAGCGGAATAGGAATTTTCAGTGTTCATGCCTTGCAGATACATTGATTTTGACAATTACCCATGGATGATAACACCATTTGGGAACCAAGGACTCCAGCAGAGAGGCCATAGGACTCTGTTGAGCAAAAAGTGCCTGATGATNAAGGTCATGCGGTAGAGACACACAGGGAGAGAACAAAGGGGTCAACAAAGACTTCTCAGCAGAGGAGGCCCTTGCTTGTGAAAAACAAGGAGTCTGTCAGTCACTGGAAGATAGAACTTTTCAGGCAAGCTAGTCTGCCTGTTATCTTTTTCATGCAGCAATCTACAAAATTCTAAAACAATATTTAAATTGCTTGTTTTTATTTTGTCATAATGTCTCTAGCCCTTTTCCCTGGCTGTCTATTTCTTACAGTTAATAAATCAGGAATTTTATATATTTTGCAGAATGCATTCACTTTATTTTATATCACCTAATTCCAAATATCATAAAAAATGCCTACTGTCAACTAAAAAAAGATGTACAACTAGAGAGTTGTGAATTAAGTTTTATTTGGAGCCAAATGAGGACTGCAGCCCGGAGGGAAGAACTGAGGGACTGTTCCAAGGAGACAGTCAGGAAAGGTCAATATGTAAGATATTGGTAAAGGGGGAGTTCAGTGCAATCAAGTCCTCACTTTACAAGAGGTTTTCTGCTAGTCATGAGGATCTGATGTCATCATGAAGGGATTTAGCGCTGTTCTAGATATGAGGAGAGGCAAGGATTGTGATCATACAATCTATTCCTGAAAATATCCAACTGTCTAAAAACCTGTCAAAGACCTGTCCCACCAGATTTCATGGAGCACAGAGTGCCTCACTCCACCCTGAACTCCCTCAAGAGGTGTTGAAGGTCAGCAGCTGTTGCAGCACAAGCTTCAATCTCCATGGAGGCAGATGGCAAACACCCTTGTTGTCCCGTCATTAGCAATGCTCTCGGCAACTGCCAGTTTGTGGTAGACACTATCATAATGAAGATGCTCATGAAAGATGTTCCACTCGTTTTGAAGAAAGGAATCAACTTTAGTTCATTCATATTTTTGGATGGCATAATGGAAAGAAGGAAAGAAATTAGGTGAGTGACATCAACAGGATAGCGGAATAGGAATTTTCAGTGTTCGTGCCTTGCAGATACATTGATTTTGACAATTACCCATGGATGATAACACCATTTGGGAACCAAGGACTCCAGCAGAGAGGCCATAGGACTCTGTTGAGCAAAAAGTGCCTGATGATAGATGTATCGAGTAAGGTAAAAAGAACACATTTCACTCTACTGAAGTTATCCCTCCTCTATTAAGAGGCACAGTTCCGTGGGAAGAGAGCATAGAACTGATAGTTGCCAGTGGCCGAGGGGTTGGGAATATGGGAAGATGTTAATTAGAAAGTACAGAGTTTCAGCTCTAACAGATAAGTTACAGAGATCTCATGCACAGCATGGCAGCAAGAGCTGATAATAGTATACTTGAATTTTCAAAGACAGTAAGACTTTAGTGTTCTTCCCCCCACACACACAAAATGGTAACTATAGGAGGTGACCGATATGTTAATTAGCTTGATTGTTGCAATCATTTCACAGTGTATACATATATCAAAATATCATGTTGTATGTCTTAAAAGTATACACATTAATTGTAAATTATACATCAGTAAAGCTAGAGGGGACAATGAAGGAAGGAAAGACACTTCAAAAACTGTATTTCCTATTTTTTTAAAATAAATATTTCCAAAAGACTTATTTTCCTCTTGAAAGTTTTTGTGGAGGTACGTGTTTCTTTTCTATTTAATTCAGTCATTTCTTTATGGATGTACCATGTCTGTGAAGCTGAGTCTACTTAACTGACTTGTTCACATACCACAATGCAAGCAAAGGATGCCAGTATATTAGAACTAAAATGCTTGCCTTTGAATTTTCATGACAAAACAAAAGCCACAAGAAAGCAACATCAGCAGGACGTATAAAAGTAGCAAGAAAAGAATTGCCAATCATTCCATAACCTTAACAAAATTTATTCATTGGAAATAAAAGGAAAATTCACCCTTAGTCCTGAAAGGAAAGAATGGTGCTCAAATTTGGTCCACCACTGGAATGAATGCTTTCTCGACAGAGTAACAAATGAAAATTGGATCAGGGACACATTTTCAATGAAAAAGACACACTGCCAGATGGCTTCTTGGCAAAGGAAAGGGAAGAGTTGATTAAACTGTCATGTGATGACTTCAGATTCAGCAAAGTGCCGCTTAACAACTTCTTGTTGAGAAGGATAAAGGACATTCAGGTACATTGTATGGTTTTGATATTATTAAGGTGTAAGATTACATTGTTGTTTCATTGGTTTTCTGCCATTGCTTTCAATACGGAAAAAAACACAAAGTGAATCTCAACTGAGAACAAAATTTTCTGCTGAATAGAACCTGAGTTCCTCCAGAACTAATTCTTTGAAATCTTGGTGCCAAACACTGCTTATAAAGCACATTTTACTTTTCAAGAAAAAAAAATGTGTGTTTATTTACAGACACTGCTATTTCAAGGTGAATTAGGGTTTTGCTCCCCTTATCATACCAGACAAAAAAGATGCGGATACCATAAAACTTGTACCAACATGCAAACATGTCCCCTATGGACTTATTATCCTTGCTTGTCTGTCCTCTCTCTCCTTTCTTTCAAATTTTCACTGGAGTATGGTTGATTTACAATGTTGTATTCGTTTCAAGTGTACAACAGAGTGAGTTAGTTATTCTTTCTCCTTTCTTTGAATAGACCACTAGTTTGCTGTCATACCAATGCTGGCCCCTTATGCAGGAGTTGTCAATTAAAAGGTTTCCAACTCACCTAACTGGGAGGGCCAACAGTGATAAGCTGTATCCTTGGATTCCGCACTTGGTCCAGGGGTGGGCATATAACTCAAGCAGGGGAGTTAACATCAGTTTTGGAACTGCTATGGATGCTCAGAGAGAATTTCTCTCCTCTNGCTGTCATACCAATGCTGGCCCCTTATGCAGGAGTTGTCAATTAAAAGGTTTCCAACTCACCTAACTGGGAGGGCCAACAGTGATAAGCTGTATCCTTGGATTCCGCACTTGGTCCAGGGGTGGGCATATAACTCAAGCAGGGGAGTTAACATCAGTTTTGGAACTGCTATGGATGCTCAGAGAGAATTTCTCTCCTCTTGATGCTCCTGGATACTAGAAAAACATGCTAGTCAATTCCTGCCCACATAGGAGAGCCTGCCTGAGAAAAAAAATGAAAAGGCAAAAAGTACTGACAAAAATGGAAAAAGAGAGACATAGTTCTGAGGGAATTGTATCCATACCAGGTACCTGTCTTGCTTAAAACCACCTCTCATCTTATAATTTTTAATTATAGAAGTCACTAATATTTTTTGATAATTATGGAATTTTGTCATTAAAAAAATTGTCTTGACTAATACACTAAGGATCTGTGTTTGAGAGGTGAATCACCTGCATATTTGTTTAGAGAAAAAAGGATACATTTTGAATAGTGCCAAATTGGGTCTTTTTATTACCAATTTTTTTTCCTAAGAGTGTCATTTGGCTTCTCCCCTCATCCCCTGAACCCCCACCACCCAGGTATTTTGTTTTCATTTGAAGCTTTTGTGTTTCTAGTCTTGTTTAAGAGAAATCTTACTCACCCCCTTCAGCTATAGTTTTCTTCTATTATTATTATTTTCAAATTACTGACTTTTAACTCTTTGATTCATTGAAATTTAGTATTTTATGATGTAATTCATACTTGGTAGACAAGACAATATTTTGTTTATTCTAGGTAGATGGCCAACTATACCAATATGATTTATTAAATATATACCCTTTTCCCATTCATTTAAAGCAGCACACTGTCAAATAGCTTTTACATATCTCATTAACTTCTTTTATGAACTTTTATTTATAGAACTGTAAATTATTTCTACTCCAGGTTCATACTGTATTAATTATAGTTTACTTATAGTAAGTTATAAATACACTGGATTACTATTAATCCCCACTCAATATTTATTTAAAAATATGAATATGAAAGAATACAAAATTGGTAAATTATTTTTACCCCTTAGAAAAACTAAAACTGGGCAAAAATCACTCTGAAAACTACTAGCAATAAATGGAAAAGACTATTTATGAAAAACTTCCAAAAAACTGAATAAAATCCATGTGTTTTTTTTTTCCCCAAGAATCTGATCTCATACCCACTCCCAGGTTGGTGCTGACCATGTAGAGTAGGAACTTCACTGCATGGAAAGTGCTGCCGTGACCTGTGGCAGAGGTGCAAAGCACGGGATGAAGGGTGATGTCAGTGAAGTAGAACATTCAATAAGAAATACACAAGAAAAGCCTTCAGCTTGGCTGTCTTTGAATTTAGTCTCAATTGAGGTTATCAATGGACCTGCCACTTAATTTACAGGGAAATCATAGGAATGCAAGAGCTTTATAAGATTGAAACTTTTATAAACTCTTAATTATTAAATTAAAAATAAAGAGTTAAAAAAATTAAACTCAATTCATACCTGGCTTACTAGCACACTAAGCACACAGGCAGGGGAGCCCCAAGGGGTCATGGTTAAAAGCAAATGCCGAAAGACTTAAAAGCTATCTGAACTTTACATATGGTCCCTAACTGAATGCATCAATCTGCATATGGTAGAAATCGAATGGGGTCACAATATTCAGGCACAAACACTAATCAATCATTGGCTGACCAATGGGATATGTGGAGAAAGGAGCAACCCCAGGAAGTCAAGGGGGTTGAAAAAAACAAAATAAAATAACTAAGCAAAGATATCAACTACTGCAGAATCTATGGTATGTACAAGACCTAACATGTCCAGTTTTCAACAAAAGACCATGAGGTATACAAAGAAACAGAATATGTGACCTACTCAAGAATAAAGCAGTCAATAGAAACTATTTCTGAATGGGTGCAGATATTGACATAACCAAGACTTCAAAGAACACATTATATGTTCAATAATTAGCAGAAGACATCCTTTAAGGTTGTATATGTTCAATGAATCAACACTTAAAGGAATCTCATAAGGAAATAGAAACTTTAAAAGGAACCAAATGGATAACCTAAAATCGAAAAGTAAGCAATATGCAAATAGATTAGCCCAACATATTTTAAATAGCAGAAGAGATAATCATCAAACTTGAAGATGAGTCTACTTAATTTATCCAGTCTGAAGACAGAAAGCAGAATAGAGTTTTAAAAACCTATGAAATGACATGAAACATATCAACATGTAGGTAACAGGAGTCCCAGAACTAAAGGAGAGAAAACTATACAGAGCCAGGAAGCTGAAAATACTTCACATGGGACAAAGAGAGATTTACATCTGAGCACATAATAGTCAGACTGCTAAAAGACAAATACATATAAAAAAATTGAAAGCAGCAAGAGAAAAATGACTAATTATACACAAGGAAACAACAACATGATTAATGGCTTGCTTCTCATCAGAAACAATGGAATCCAGAAGGCAACAAGATGTGTTTTCCAAAGCGTTGAGGGAAGAAATGAAAACCTGTCAACCAAGAATGTATATGTAATAAAACTCCCATCAAAAATAAAGGAAAATAAAGACATTCAGAGATAAACAAAGATTAAGTGAATTCATTTCTACAAGCAATGCCTTAAAATATATTAAAGTCTTTCAGTCTTAAGATATGTGACATCAGATGATAACTCAGATCTACAAGAAAAAATAAAGAACATTGTAGATGGCAAAAACATGGATAAATATAAACTGCAAATGTAGTTTTCCATTTCTT
>SJYA01000618.1:180100-294961 GCA_006410615.1 Neotragus moschatus | reverse complement strand
ATACTCGAGAAATGTTGCTATCTATATCCAGAATTAACAAGGTATTAACCTGAAGTTACCTATGAGAAATTAAAATTTTTATTCTAATCTCTATAGCAACCATTAAGAAAATAACTTTTAAAAAGTGCTAAGAAAAAAAGAAAATGATGCAGTAAAAAAAATTTAGAAATCACAAAAACAGTAGAAAGAAAAAATAGAGGAAAAAAAAAACTCAACACGTTAAAAATAATATAGCAAAATGACAAAAGTTAATCCAATCAGCAATAACACTAAGTATGGATAGATTAAAATTCTAGTCCAAACATATTGCTAGACTGGATTAAAGAACAATATCCACCTATAGCCTGTCTATAAGACCACAGCTTCAAAGATAGGTAAATTAAAAGTAAAAGGATGGAAGAAATTGCATTATGCAATCAGTAACCAAACATTAAAGAGGTGAAATGGATAGATTAATATCAGAACAGAGTATAAGATAAAAGATATTACTAGAGACAAAGAGAACATTTCATAATAATAAATGGATCAATAAATCAGGAAAATATAATACTATTAACATATATGAACCTAATAAAGAACATAGAGTAAAATCTAAGAAAGTTAAAAGCATAGAGGGGTTTTCCCTGGTGGTCCAGTGGTTAAGAATTCACTTTGCAATGCAAGAGACCTAAGACACTTGTATTCAATCCCTGGGTTGAGAAGATCCCTTGGAGGAGGGCATGGCAAACCCACTCCAGTATTCTTGCCTGGATAATCCTATTGACAAAGGAGACCAGTGGGCTACAATCCATGGGTTCACAAAGAGTTGGACAAGACTGAAAGACTTAGCAAGCATGCACACAAGGGAATTTTAAATATATTTTAACTGAGTGAAAATAGCAACAAATGAAAATTTATGGGGACAGATAAATCAATTCTTGGAGGGAAATACATGGTTTTAAGTGCCTATTTTGAGAAATTATAAAGGTCTTGAAATAATCTAACATTTACCCTAAAAAACTAGGAAAAATAATTAAACCAAAATTAGGTAGAAGATCAAAGTAAAAATCACAGGTCAATTAAATGGAAACAGGGAAACAAGAGAAAAATCAAATAAAACCAAGAACGGATTCTTTGTATGATAAACAAATTTGGAAAATTGTAGCTACACTGACCCCATCCTCTAATTCTCTTCTTCACCAGACTTTAGACAGGCTCCTTTGAGCCTGTCTGTCAAAGGTTCCAAACAACATCCGTCTCTGCTAGTGATGCTTCAAGTGCCACTGGATCTGCTAGTCTTATGGCCTAAGTGGTAGAACAGCTTGCACCACAGCCTGGACCTGTTGTAAAGCCTTCTGTTCTGGCCCCACTTAAAACTAGTAGCTTTTCTGGTCAAAAGTAAATGAGCCAGAGTAGCACACCCAAAAAAGCAAAACATTGCCTTCAGAATCTAAAGAGGACACTAGATATTGTGCCTTTTTTTTTTTTTTTAATTTGGTTGCAGGAGGGATCATATGTAACAATTTATTCTTCACTTTGGAAGGGGTATCTCAGCATACCCGACAGACCCAGTGGTGTTGAGTAAGAAGAATTCACAAAAGATGGATTGAGGGCACACAGAAGACACAGAAGACCTTTGATTAGCAGTCATTAGTTAAGTTCACATATTGAGATATTTTTTAGGTCAGCCAGATGGTGGGAAGAGAAACACCAAAGAGAGAAAAGGCAGTACATTAGAATACTTGATGTTCTAATTACAAAAATGAGTGGGACCATGAGTTTCAGAGGAATCAAAAAGCTATAGATGTGGGGCAGATTTGCAATGGGATTAAACTGCTCTTGCCTGGCATAGAAATGGAACAGCTTCTTATGGCATTAGCGCAGGGAGGAAAAAAATGAAGCACACAAAATATTTTCACAGGATGACCTTTTCTTCAACTAAGTCATTTGCTGATGCGCAATATCTAATGTAGATGAATTTAAAGCTACTCTCACAGACAAAGAATAGAAGCTCAGATACCCCTTCAGCACACCTGTATCTTCCTACCATGGAGCTACTGAGACAGCTCCATGAAACTCATTTTTCCTTTCCCTTAAATGTACCATTACTTTGTGTCTTCTGGTTATGTTAGAATTCTTATTATTTTTTAGGTGCAAAATACAAACATGCGTAAAAACCAGTCTTTTGTAAAAGCCTTCTTTTAAACTAAAGTTTAAAAGTTTTTCACAATGTTAAACACTATTAAAGTATTTACTGGTTCCTGAATTCAGAAGGAAGATATACATTAATCAGAAAACTATTATAAATTGCTGAATTAGCATTTTCACCTTCTTATAACAATGACAGTTCAAGGAATGATTGCTGTTTTGGAAGACTTCAGTTTTCTTCAGTTGGTGTTATATGCAGAGTACATTATGAGAAACGCTGGGCTGGAAGAAGCACAAGCTGGAATCAAGATTGCCAGGAGAAATATCAATAACCTCAGATATGCAGATGACACCACCCTTATGGCAGAAAGTGAAGAGGAACTAAAAAGCCTCTTGATGAAAGTGAAAGANGCAAAAGAGACACAGATGTATAGAACAGTCTTTTGGACACTGTGGGAGAGGGAGAGGGTGGGATGATTTGGGAGAATAGCACTGAAACATGTATAATACCATATAAGAAACTAATCGCCAGCCCAGTTTCGACGCAGGATACAGGATGCTTGGGGCTGGTGCACTGGGATGACCCAGAGGAATGGTACGGGGAGGAAAGTGGGAGGGGGCTTCAGTATGGGGAACACGTGTGTACCTGTGGCGGATTCATGTTGATGTATGGCAAAACCAATACAATATCGTAAAGTAATTAGGCTCCAATTAAAATAAATAAATTTAAATTAAAANGGGATGACCCAGAGGGATGGTATGGGGAGGAAAGTGGGAGGGGGCTTCAGTATGGGGAACACGTGTGTACCTGTGGCAGATTCATGTTGATGTATGGCAAAACCAATACAATATCGTAAAGTAATTAGGCTCCAATTAAAATAAATAAATTTAAATTAAAAGTAAATAAAGTTTAAAACTCTATTTTCTGGCTGCCTCAGCATCCCCTTAAATAGGTGATGAGAACCCCTCCCAGGTGACCCAGTACAGTAGTATGATAAGGCTGACCCATGCCATGATAAGAAGTTCCCCTTCCTGTCCTCCCCTGACTGTACCTGCTGCTGCTGCTGCTAAGTCGCTTCAGTCGTGTCCGACTCTGTGCGACCCCATAGACGGCAGCCCACCAGTCTCCCCCGTCCCTGGGACATCCAAAGGTATTGATGAAATCCTCTGGCACTTTTCACCGAGTACTCTGCCCTGGCCCTCGCTAGCCCTCAGGTCCTCACTCTCTCTCAGCTCCTGACCTACCTGGCTGAGCCAGCTCCCATGGCACTCCCCTCAAGAGGCCCCTTCATGACCCTGTCACTCTGGGACCTGTGAGTATAAGAATTGTGTTTTTTTGCATCTGTCTTGTGTCCTCTCTTGTGGCCACACGTGACTGACCATCTCATGAAAGAATATAGGACACTGGCACAGCAGGGGCTTAAAGATTTTTCAAGGAGATTGAAGCAAGCTCTGGAGAGGCAGTCTAATGAGTTAATGTTACAGAAGGAGAATTTAAAACCCACAAATATAGTGACTTGATCAAAGTCTCCAGCTAATGAATGGCAGAATAGGTCTTTTATCTCAGGTCTTTTGATAGGAGCCTAGTTCTTTTCTAAACATACAGTAAACTGCCTCTATAAATAGCCAATTTTCCTGTGTCTTCTCCTGATTTTTTATACAGTTTACTTCTATACAATAAAATAGTAAAGACCAATAATTATTACCAAGATTATTTACACATATTAATCAAACTGTTGGTCTGTTAATATATGCAAACAAAAAAAGTTTCCATGCACTAGTTTAGGATTACTATTTTAACAGTTAATACATATAAAACTAATCAAATAGTTGTCTATGTTATGATAATTGACAAAAATTTTTTTCCTTCCCTTTTTTTCGTTTGTTATCTAGTACAGTGTAACTAGCTACCCTATAGTTTAGTGACCGAAAACAAGTTAGTATATTTCATGATTTTGTGGATTAGGAATTTGAGCAGGGCTCAGATTAGTGATTTTTCTGCTCTGTCTCACATTCCTGGGGGCCATTCTATGGCATTCAGCTGGTGGATGTGTAAATCTAGAGGGTCCAAGATAACTTTACCTAGATTTTTGTTTTATTGGTGTAGATGGCTAGGAGATTGGTCTCAACTGGATCACTTTCTTTCTCCATGTAAACCTCAGAGTCTCTCCATGTGGACTCTTCAGCACGGTCATTGGACTTCCTGCATAGCACCCTAGGGCTCCAAGAGACAAGAGGGAACATGTCTGTCCTGCTAAAAGCTAAGCCAGAGCTGTCATGGTGTTACCACTACCATGCTTTATTTGTTAAGGAAGTAGTGAAGCAACCCTTCACTACTTCAGTGATAGGAGGAGAGTCAATCATTTGTAGTCACCCGTAATCCTGTATGACCCATTATCAGCACAAAGACTGTATTCAAAGTTTTAATAATTATATTATTTCCCTTATTCTTCTGATTTAGAATATCTAAAGCTTTCTTACTCAATGTTTAATCAGAATTTATAGTAATCTTAAGACATTCTAAGTTACACTGAAATAACTAAAGGGGTCCTTTATTTTATATTTGTAAACTGTCAGATAACATTTTAGTTTTATTTAAACTTTCTACTTAACATGATTCATACATTTTTGGTTTCACTATTGTTATGTTGTTGCCAACAAAGGTCCCTCAAGGCTATGGTTATTCCAGTAGGCATGTATGGATGTGAGAGTTGGACTATAAAGAAAGCTGAGCACCAACTAATTGATGCTTTTGAACTGTGGAGTTAGAGAAGACTTTTGAGAGTCCCTTGGACTGCAAGGAGATCCAACTAGTCCATCCTAAAGGAGATCAGTCCTGAGTGTTCATTGGAAGGATTGATGTTGAAGCTGAAACTCCAATACTTTGGCCACCTGATGCAAAGAGCTGACTCATTTGAAAGACCCTAGTGCTGGGAAAGGTTGAAGGTGGGAGGAGAAGGGGATGAGAGAGGATGAGATGGTTGGATGGCATCACCAACCCAATGGACATGAGTTTGGGTAAACTCTGAGAGCTGGTGATGGACAGGGAGGCCTGGCATGTTGCAGTCCATGGGGTTGCAAAGAGTCGGACACGACTGAGTGACTGAACTGAATGGAACTGATGGTTATGTTATTCATGTAAATTTGATCTGAAAAGCCTTTTCCACTGCTTGGGCTTACTGCATATTGTTAAAGTGTTTTGTGAATAAAGTATGGATAGTATGACTACATCTTATCAGAATGAAACTGACAGGAAGGGGAAATGAAAGAAAGTACCATGTATTAGTGGCTCTACAATGCTGGGTATAGTAACCACTGGCAGATAACATACCTATTTAATTGTTGCAACAGGAACAATTATACTATTAATATATCATTATAGTTTATTTGTTGGAGTTTTACAGATTAAAAAAACATAGCTTACTCGGGAAAATGACAGCTAAGCCCATACTTTTATGATTTATGGAAGTGTGGAATAATCTTGGTTGGGCATTTACATGTGTTCCCATCTCCAGTTCACCTTAAACAATATTAAGTGGATATGAGCACTTAGAAACATCACATGATTCCATTACCTTTATGTAAAACTAGAGTTAAGACAGAAATCCATTTATGGCTTAAATGGTAAATGAATTCTAAACAGTTAAGTTTTAATATGGATTCAATTTTCAAATAGATAATTTTTAAATTTAAGGGATGTAGAACAAAAAAAAAAAAACTATGGAGATATTTTATTATTAAAACTAAAACTCAGAAATAAAAGGGATTATGCTGTGATACTTCTCTGACAGAAGAGAACATTGGAAGCAGCTGTAGCCAAAATCATGTTGTCTCATATGAAAGGATGTGAAACCACCACAGATACTAATAGCATCTGAGAAAGAAGCCAGGTGATTACCAAGGCTAATCAGCATTTCTAAAAACTCAGATAAATTTGAGACTATAATAGGATTACACTCTCTGCTACTCAAGCCATCAATATTTGCATATGAAACTGGTAAGTTTTAGAAACTGTCAAAGCACTACTAAGCCCAGATTTGTGCCAATAACAGAACTTTTCTTTCTGCAAAGAAAAAAATAGAAGATAAAAGCACTCCTTCGAAGTATTTGCTTTGAAATTTCATGATTAGCTGAGACTCAATCATTAGATGAGACTGATATCATAAGAGAGAGAGACAAAGAGGGAGAGAAAAAAAAATCATTTCAAGTGCTAATTATAGGAAATTCAAAATTCAGGGTGAATAGTAGAATATTTTATTTTTATTAAACTTACCTTTTAAAAAAAATGCCAAAATGCCAGTGCTGACTGAAGTCACAAGAGTCAGAACTTAGGTAAAAGAAAATATTTCCTGCTATAAAACAGGAAAAAAAGTTGTTGCAAGACATTACATAAAAATGCATACTATTGATTTAAGGATGCATACCTTGTAAAAATGTCTTAACAAAATAGTGGCAAAATGCAATAGCAATGTTATGGAGGCATTTCCTCATAGATGACCAATTCAGTTTCAGTTGAACAGAATCATTTACTATTTTTGACTAATGAGAATCTAAATGATAAGTCTGATTGCAAGAGAACTGATTCACTGCTGCTGCTGCTGCTAAGTCGCTTCAGTCGTGTCCGACTCTTAGCAACCCCATGGACTGAAGCCTACCAGGCTCTTCCGCTCACGGGATTTTCCAGGCAAGAGTACTGGAGTGGGTTGCCATTGCCTTCTCAGACTGATTCGCTAGACAAGTCCAAATGGATCAACTTAAAGGATTGTGAGTCACTCTCACCAGTTCTTCAGTAACATACATAAACGGTTATTTGTGCCAAAATGACCATGTCCATGTATGTTATTTGTCAAGTTTAAAAATCACTCCTCCTCCCACCCCTAAGAGAATCAACTCTAAACATATAAAAGAACTTTAGACTTCCTCCTCCATTAAAGGAGCCACTAGTCACATGTGGCTATTTATATTAAAACTTGAATTAAAATTAAGTAAAATTATGTTTGTAGTTCCTCAGCCATATTANCCAGACAAGTCCAAATGGATCAACTTAAAGAATTGTGAGTCACTCTCACCAGTTCTTCAGTAACATACACAAACGGTGATTTGTGCCAAAATGACCATGTCCATGTATGTTATTTGTCAAGTTTAAAAATCACTCCTCCCCCCACCCCTAAGAGAATCAACTCTAAACATATAAAAGAACTTTAGACTTCCTTCTCCATTAAAGGAGCCACTAGCGACATGTGGCTATTTATATTAAAACTTGAATTAAAATTAAGTAAAATTATGTTTGTAGTTCCTCAGCCATATTAGCTCCATTTTAAGTGCTCAGCGGTTACATGTGACTCAGCTTCCATACAGGAGAGCATAGATATAGAACCTTTCCATCAGAGCAGAAAATTCTATTGGGTGACATGGATCTAGACAATTTCATTGGCTGAAATTAATCTTTTGTGTCTTAGAGACCATCCAGTTATTAAGTCTTGTAGGAGGCTTCAAAGATATAATAATATTGAACAAAAGGTTATTGACTACCATAGTTTTAACTTTCTACAAATGGACAATTAAAAGATAAAAAATAGATTTTTTCCTTAATTGGCTAAGAATAAAAACAAGCCTAATGTTAATTAGTAGACTATCATATGAAAATAAGCACAACATAACTAGTAGTCAAATAAAATGAGTGTATTCATGATGACTTAAAAAAATCTGTAAGATTAACCAAACTTTAAAAATCAGCCCTCTTCATTCATGACTTGTGTGAATGTGACTTCAGTATGTGATCAGATATCTTCTGTAGTTAAAAAGCATATATATTTTGACCCAACTATATGAATCTATCCAATAGAAAGTATGGCTTTATTATAAAAGGGAGCTTATGTAGAATGATTTCTAGTGGCAAAAACTTGGAAACAACATGAATATACATCAATAAAGGAATAGTTGAATAACTTATGGTACATTCAAAATATAAAATTATAAAATTATTTTAAAGAATGTGTTAGATTTTCCACCTTTCATGTATAGACATCTAGAAGTACATAAATATGACATATTTTAAGCTAAAAAGTGTATGCAAAAAAGAAATACAAAACCACAAGAACATATAAAAGCAAAGAATGATGATGCAAATACAAAACCAAAGATTAACTACATTAATATACAATTTACATGAACATAACAAAGTTGTAAAATGTTATATGCTGTGCTTTTATTATTACCTGTGTCTGAGAGTTAAGAAAGGATTTTACAGGAGAGTTATCAATTGTGTCTTTACATATTCCTTCATTGATTTTCTTCTTCCAAGGAGCATCCATCTTTTGCAATTTAAAAGCATTTAATTGAAAACAATGCATTATTAAGCTTCTATAAATAAGCCCACTTTGCAAATTAGGGATATGACAATAAATATTAATAGATTAGACTTACATAGAACTTCATAATTTATAAAGTACTTTCATACATATTTGATCCTTACAAGGACCTTGTAAGGGTGATAATTAACTGAAAGAACATCCAGTTAATAAATGGGGGAGCCAGGATTAGCATCCAAGTCTTTTGAATATCTGTTTCATCTTCTTTCCCACTGTATTGCAGCTGCTCCAAAGAACATACCCAAAGAAAAAATGTTATAAAAGGAGAAATCTAGTCCTGAAAAAGCTCATATGTCAAGTCTTTCCAATTCCATTATTTTAGTATTTCTCTTCAGTACCATCATCTCTTGTTCAACCCAAATCCTTTTTCACCATTTCTAAATAAGGATGAGTTTGTAATTAGGATAAAAAGCATATGTGTGAAGAACTATGTTTGTCTCAGAGATGTATTTTTATGTATAAAAGAATGTTTAACATTATTTTTAACTGAAATATAATGTTAAAATTCATTTTGCATCATAGTAGCACCGTTTTGACTTTCGCGCGTTGGAAAAGGAAATGGCAACCCACTCCAGTGTTCTTGCCTGAAGAATCCCAGGGACGGGGGAGCCTGGTGGGCTGCCGTCTATGGGGTCGCACAGAGTCGGACACGACTGAAGCAACTTAGCAGCAGCAGCAGCAGCAGCACCCTTTTGAAGAAATGGTGCGTAGATAAGTTTCTATGTATTGTTAAAGCTGGAGGATCCATAGACATCAAGTATTAGAGGAAAGCACAGCATGTCTTTTAAGTAATAAAATCAAAAGGGGAAGAGTAAGCACTGATAAAGCCAGGAAGGCAAAGGTACAGAAGGAAGTAAAGTGGCAGACAAGAGTAGCATCATTTTTTGCCTTCATTTTTCAGATAAGGAAAACTTGTTTCTGAAAAGTGAATTTAACTTACAAATAATGTGGTTTAAATGCATGAGTTCCAATTTTGTTATGGTAATGAGTAAACTGAGGTTGCTGCTATGGTTTAGTTGTTGTCATGTCTGACTTTTTGCAACCCCAAGGACTATAGCCTACCAGGCTCCTCTGTCCATGGGATTCTCCAGGCAAGAATACTGGAGTGTGTTGCCATTTCCTCCTCCAGGGTATCTTCCCAATCCCAGGATCAAACCTGCATCTCCTGCATTGGNGTTGCTGCTGTGGTTTAGCTGTTGTCATGTCTGACTTTTTGCAACCCCAAGGACTGTAGCCTACCAGGCTCCTCTGTCCATGGGATTCTCCAGGCAAGAACACTGGAGTGTGCTGCCATTTCCTCCTCCAGGGTATCTTCCCAATCCCAGGATCAAACCTGCATCTCGTGCATTGGCAGATGGATTATTTGCCACTGAGCCATCTGGATAGTCCCAAACTGAGGTAGATATGTGTGGTATTTATCCAGAAGAAAAAAGTAACATTTTAAAATAGTAATGAGCAAACAGCAATAGAGTGATGTATCGTCTCTCATTAAGAATGAATCAGTTCAAACAGAGAACTTTTGTTGTGCAGTGTGCTAAACTGCATGAGTTATCTGAAGTCTATTTTCAGTATTGGCAAATAAGATCATTTTTTAAGTTGACATCTTTGCAAAGAAAGGACATTGAACATGACCTTCTAAACTTCAGTTGGAAAGGACTGTGGAATAATGCCACACAATTTCCAAGCTTAAGCCTGCATTTGTCAGGTTTATTTTCAGTGCAGGTTCATACTTGTTTTTAGTAATTAGGCATATTAGGCAGCTCAGACACTTATAAATATCATAACAGATGCTCTTACCCCTTGGATTTCTGAAAAATTTCCAGTGGGAAAAATGGGCTGGAATCCAAAGTCAAAATCCCTGAGCCTAAGATGATAGAAACAGCAGAAAAGAGAAAACAGAACAGGAGAAAAAAAAAAAAAACAACAAATAGACAATATTTGATTAGCAACTCTGAGTGATTACTGAGTCTAGCATTATTTTCCCAGGTGATTGAAATCATTGAAGACTCACATCATGAGTTTTGGTATACACTTTTCTTTGAGTTATTTTGTCCATCCATCTGTTTTTAGAGATGAATACAATTCATGATAAGGCATTTTAAAGCAGTACATCTGTTGCAATTGAACTATAATGCCTCTTGAAAAATAAAGAGGAAGGAATGGTAATTTCATGAATAAGAGAGGAAAAATAATTTGTCAGAGGAAAAATCTGAGTAGGCCTCAAAGAGTGGGAGAAGAAATGAGATTCTCACATGTTTATAGAGAAACCAGTGTGAGCTCTTCAACTAGAAGAAGGAAACATACAGATGATTTATCTTCAATTAAAAGGAGTCCAATATAATATCCATGGAGTCATAAAACTATTACAGATTACCAAACTCAGATTGGAACTCTGAAGGTACCAGCAGACAAAGGGAAAAGACCTAGAAACATTCTTATAGATTTTTTTTCTCTTTCTTTCACTATACATTTTTAAGTTATTTACATATATCATTTAAAATGCAAGAGTGAAAGGTAAATTTCAGTATCTCATGTGCTGAATTTACTGTCAAGTTTTTATTTCTATAAGCATGAAAGAGAAGTTTTATAAAATTATATAAGTAGTGTGCTATAAGTTTGGTATCTACAGAATTGTCAGTTAATACTAAGCATGTGGCAAGGACATTAGATGCTTACTAACCCTATGGAAAATATTACCAACATATTTGGTTTTAACCATAACAGGTGAAACAAACTACCCTTTAAATATTCAGTGCAATTCTACAATAACTTATTATTGCTTATCAACATAGATGTAAGGGTCTAGTTTTCTTATTCCATTGTTCATTGAGTCTATACACTTAGATTGCATAGAATGGAATTTGTTCACTCCAGCTTTATTCTGTGGCTAGCAAGACCTTTCTGGACTATGACTGTAATACTAAAAATTCTCCAATTAGTGGCCCCAGAAAACACTGGGAACATAGGAATCTCCTCTCTGCTCCTTATTCCCTGAGTCTGAATTGCTGGTCAATAATCTGACAAGAAATAAGTATCATCGTCTCCTCTAAGTCATTTCGACTCTTACTTATCCTCAAGGAGAACATGAGAATGTCCACCTCCCCTGTCCAGGGTAGGGAAAACATGAGTCAGGGTCAGTTAGAGATATTTTTGTTATTGTGAGGCTTTAATGTGTTTGTATTATATACCTGGTGATCGCAAGCCATTTTATGGGGGAAATGGGTAAAACATGAATTGCTTTCTTGTCTCTTAATGCACTGCTAATTCTACTGAAGATATTAATTAATTCAGTGTCTTTTATTCTATCTTTTAATTATGGAAGCAAGCTATATATAATACATATGAGTAAAATACCAATCAGATGCACAATATTTGAATATGCTATAGATTGAAATAGACAGTTATTGATTAAGTATATTAATCTAGCCAATCACTCAAATTTTCCATAACATAATCATACCTTATGAAAATATATTTTATAATTAGGTCTATTATTTGATAATTTTCTACACTCTTTATTGTTCCAAGATGACAGAGCTTTTGTCTCTTTACTTGCCTGATAATATTATGTATTCAAGGAATATTTTGTGAAAGAAAGGAAAACATGAGTGTGTTCTAGAATAGCAGGAAAAGTATATTTTAGCTGGAGGGATGTTTGAAGAGTAAAGGTGGGAATGCTCATGGTGTGTTCAGAAGACTGTGATGAGATCAACCTGACTTGAACAGAGGTTTTTAGAAAAGAGCCTAAAGAGATAGGGTTGAAGAATTAATATGGAGCCAGATTACCAGGGGGGTTGAAAGTCCATTTAAATAATTGATTTTGTTCTGTAGAATTAAGAGTCAAAATGACATAGGGACCAACAGACACTTATCTCTAAGTTTTGGTAAAAAATGATTACTAACTATAATAAATACTGCTCATGAAGCAGAAGGGGGAAAATG
Source organism: Neotragus moschatus (assembly GCA_006410615.1). Classification (NCBI taxonomy): domain Eukaryota; kingdom Metazoa; phylum Chordata; class Mammalia; order Artiodactyla; family Bovidae; genus Neotragus; species Neotragus moschatus. The sequence continues at coordinate 282,521 of SJYA01000618.1, read as the reverse complement.
ATCTTTGTACATAATCTTCATCTTATATTAAATACTCTGGCTAACTTGGAATCCCAAAGTCCAGATTTATAAAAGGTTAAAACCTTGAACAAATTTCCAATATCCTGCAGCACTAAAGGCAAGCGTCTGAAAAAAAAGAAAAGAGAAGAAATGCATCATTGATATTCTTGTACGGTATTCCATGGTTCACAAAATCCTTATGGAAATAGAGCAAATCTCTGGGTGGAGTTCAGAAAGCTCTATAGGCATTAACAGTGGGTTAAGGGACAGAGGAGCCTGGAGGGCTGCCTTCTATGAGGTCGCACAGAATCGGACATGACTGAAGCAACGCAGCAGCAGCAGCAGCAGCAGCAGCAAGGATGCAGGGGCAGACCAAGCTAGGGATGGTTTTGATCTGGAGACAAGGTATTAGGGAGAGTCTCAGCAGTATAGGGGCAAAGGACAAAACCTGACATTTATCAGTGTTAGTCGCTCAGTCATATCCGACTCTGCATTCCAGGCAGAGCCCACCAGGCTCCTCTGTCCAAGAAATTCTCCAGGTGACTACTGGAGTGGGTTGCCATTCCTCCAGTATTCTTGCCTGGAGTCCTATTGAAGGACTGCTATGTGTAAAATCCTCTCGGTTAACAGGCATTTGATTAATGTTAGGCAAGAGGAACTATGCTACAAGGGGATCTGGCAGAGTAATGGAGACTCAGAAACTTCTACGTTTGGGTTAATTACTAAATCTTTCAATCACTCTCAGCCTCATGGCAGTTGTGATATGTTTGTCAATTGTACTTGNTCCTCTCAGTTAACAGGCATTTGATTAATGTTAGGCAAGAGGAACTATGCTACAAGGGGATCTGGCAGAGTAATGGAGACTCAGAAACTTCTACGTTTGGGTTAATGACTAAATCTTTCAATCACTCTCAGCCTCATGGCAGTTGTGATATGTTTGTCAATTGTACTTGAATGAATATGGTTGTTACTCATGGGATTTTGACTAGACAATTGCAATCACTTTAATATTGAATCAAAATCTTTGGGGGCCAATTTGAAGACAGAATGTCAGTCATAGTATAATTTGAAAGTTCTTCTGTTGACACCTTCTGATAAAATTATTTTATTTCTAGCACCAAACAGGAAAAATCAGTCACTGGTTGAAAAAAGTAAATGTCCTGAGCCAACAGTTGACTAGTCTTTTCAAAAATGTTTGTATAATGATGCTGGTAGAAGAAAGGATGGAGTTATGAATTGCAAAGATATTAAAAATCAATCTCAGAATGTTTAGAAGTTTTAGAAATGCTTCCGTAAATTCATTTTGCTTATGTTTCTTTGAAGTTGCACAAATGTATATGATTAGGTATATGTACATATTTTTTAAAAGAACTCTTTCAATAAGTATAAAATAAAATGTCTTTCACACAAAAGTATAAAATAAAAAGCAATTACTGAGTACTGTGTCACAGTGTAATTCCTCTTCTTACTATACATAAATAACCAAACATCTTTAATCAATGGCATCTTATATTTGATGAAATACATAGTTGGTTCCAAGAATTGTACTAAAAGATTTATAAGTGGTGCTTTACTGTGTCCTCATATCTAGTCTACACTACAGTCTACACTGTCCTGTACTTCAGATATGTAAAATAAACCATATATGTTAAGTTCATTTTTACAATCCTGCATATAGTAAATAGCAGTTCCATTAGATTCCACGTCTGCTAATTACAAGACTTGTTCTGAATCAAGGCAGCAATGGATTTTGACTTCACTGTGTGCAATCATCACCCAGTGAGCTTGGTAAATATTTAGTTTTCTGCACTATTTCCCAAGATATTCTGCTTCAATAAATACACTATAGACTCTGGAATACGCATTGTTAACAAACATCTAAATTGATTTTTTAGCAGAAGGTTTGCATACATCACTTAAAGTTCTTCTCTATGAGATGATGGTAAATGTAAAAAGGAACATGGTCAGCCTATTTGGTGCATACAATCAATAGTAGACAGCAGGAAGGCAGATTGAAAATTAGCTCTCCGTGTTCCCTTGGCAGTTATACAAGATAGACCCCAGAGTCTGCTGNAGAAGGTTTGCATACATCACTTAAAGTTCTTCTCTATGAGATGATGGTAAATGTAAAAAGGAACATGGTCAGCCTATTTGGTGCATACAATCAATAGTAGACAGCAGGAAGGCAGATTGAAAATTAGCTCTCCGTGTTCCCTTGGCAGTTATACAAGATAGACCCCAGAGTCTGCTGCAAAAATAAAGAACAATACAGCTTGAAAAGTACTGCAGATGATGACTGCAGCCATGAAATTAAAAGATGCTTACTCCTTGGAAGAAAAGTTATGACCACCTAGACAGCATATTAAAAAGCAGAGACATTACTCTGCCAACAAAGGTCCATCTAGTCAAAGCTATGGTTTTTCCAGTAGTCATGTATGGATGTGAGAGTTGGACTAGAAAGCTGAGTGCCAAAGACTTGATGCTTTTGAACTGTGATGTTGAAGAAGGCTCTTCTGAGTCCCTTGGACAGCAAGGAGATTCAACCAGTTCATCTTAAAGGAAATCAGTCCTGAATATTCATTGGAAGGACTGATGCTGAAGCTGAAACTCCAGTGCTTTGGCCACCACATGAAGAACTAAATGATTGCAAAAGACCCTGATTCTGGGAAAGATTGAAGGTGGGAGGAGAAGGGGATGACAGAGGATGAGATGGTTGGATGGTATCACCAACTTGATGGACATGAATTTGTGTAAGCTCCAGGAGTAGATGGATGGACAGGGAAGCCTGGTGTGCTGCAGTCCATGGGGTTCCAAAGAGCTGGACATGACTGAGTGACTGAACTGAACTGAACTGAAAATCTTGAATGCATCATTTGTGAAGATTAGACACATCCAGAAGAAACTAGCCAATCAAATAACTATTCCAGTAGATATAGGTAGAGAGTATCAAGTATTTAACCAAGTCTCCCCACATATGAGTTGCAAACATATTAAGAATAGTAAGTCTCAGAATGTGTAAAAATGTTATAAGTAACTTATCAAATTGTTTTTCTTATATATGTTTTAATGTATATAAATAATGCTATATGATTATATACATATATGTTTAAGGCCTTCTCAGGTGGTGCTAGTGGTAAATAACCTGCCTCCCAATGCAGGAGACTTAAGAGATGAGGGTCCAATCCTTGGGTCAGGAAGATCACCTGGAAGAGGGCATTGCAAACCACTCTAATATTCTCGCCTGGACAATCCCATTGGCAGAGGAGCCTAGCGGGCTACAGTCCATAGGTTGGAAAGAGTCAGACATGACTGAAGCAACTTAGCATGCAAGCACATATATATTTAAAAGAGTTCTTTCAATCAGTTCAGTTCAGTGGCTCAGTCGTGTCCGACTCTTCGCGACCCCATGAATNCGTATTGCTGAAGCCTGGCTTGGAGAATTTTGACCATTACTTTACTAGCATATGAAATGAGTGCAATTGTGCAGTAATTTGAACATTCTTTGGCATTGCCTTTCTTTGGGATTGGAATAAAAACTGACCTTTTCAAGTCCTGTGGCCACTGCTGAGTTTTCCAAATTTGAATTTTTAAATCTTCATTCATAAATATGGAATTTATAACATCAAATTTCTTTCTAAAAGCAATGTCTTATTTTATGATATGTTAAATCATCAGTTTAGGAGAAAACAATGCTCAAAATGAAATAATATTTTTTTATACTCTCAGATAACATCTGAGCACACTTATCTAATTTCACTATCTCTACTTCTAAAAAAAAATTCATTAAAATTAGATTTTAATAAATTCAGAAAAATATCAAAACAAAATCCACAGAATAGAAATTCTGATTAATTTCTCACACAAATAGTAGGGACATAAGCAGATGGGAGAAAGGAGACACCGTACCTGGCTCCTTGATAATACAAAAGAATATACCACATAAAAGTAAATGGGGGAAACCTGGAAGAGCTTTATTTACTTAGAAACCTTATCAACTAATAAATGTTGGAATCAGAGATAAGTTATTGGGCATGCACAACATAAATATTTCTCTCTATCACTTCTGGGAAGCACACCAAAGCAGTCACCCTGAGTCTGGATTCTATAGCAGTGCTTTAACAAGCTTGTTTTGGCATGGATGGAAACACTAATTCCTTGCTACCACAGAAAATGCAGAATTAATTGACGCAGAAGCCAACCTAATAATTGGCTTCCACTCTATACCCAGCAAGCTTCTGCATTTCTAAATTAGCAATGTAAAGTTATGAACAAGCTAAACATTTCTACTTTGTTTTGTTAGGACTGAACTGTTTGATCATATCAAAACAGGAATAGAAGCGATTGAACAAATATCATCTACATTTTTCTACTGAAAAAGAAGAAAACTCTCTTTAAAACATAATTTTAAAAGCTTCACTAAACATAAGAACACAATNATTTCTAAATTAGCAATGTAAAGTTATGAACAAGCTAAACATTTCTACTTTGTTTTGTTAGGACTGAACTGTTTGATCATATCAAAACAGGAATAGAAGCGATTGAACAAATATCATCTACATTTTTCTACTGAAAAAGAAGAAAACTCTCTTTAAAACATAATTTTAAAAGCTTCACTAAACATAAGAACACAATTTTAATTAAATAGAAATAAACCTTTTTGTAAACTCTCATGAAATAGAACAAGGACAAAATGAATTTTAGAAAATTTGTAAATCTGTTTTCAATTACATTGAAGAAGCAACTGCATCTATAAAATTTTCAAAACTCTCAATTAGAAATCATTTAAATAAGAAAAAAATTGAATGGAACTTAAAAAAGAAGTTAAAACCAAAATGAAAGCAGAAAATACAGATTCAAAAATTTAAAACATGATTCAGTGAAATAGCAGTCAAACAAGAAATTTTCCATAATGAAAAGAAAAGAAAAATATAAAATAATAAGAGGTAAGGTGTAAGAAGTATTTTTATTTTCATTAATATAATATGGCTACTGGTACAGGAGCAAGAAAACAAAATCTTCAAAGCACTGAAAAAAATGGCAAGTTATTTAACCTCGTAAAGATTGGAGTTAGAAAGATAAAGAGAAGAATTAATCAGTTTTTCCCCTCCAGTGATATTTTTTTAACCTGAATGGACTGGATTTCAGATTTTCTTATCTTTATGGAACAAGAAGTTTGAAAACAAATCTAGGTAGAGACCTAAGGCAGAGAATCCAATAGTATATGCATCCCGACGCCCAAAGATCTACATAGGCAGTACAGAAGTATGCCTTTAAAAATAAGAAAGAGAAAATTCAACTGAGCAAATTGTAAAGATCTTATTGGTTTTACTCAATGATTCGTGAATTACTCAGCATCCTATCTAGCAAACAGAAGGGAATTCTGAGTAGCTCTATAAAAATGAAAGACTTTTTATAGGCATAAGGAAACAAGAACAAGGTAGTTAATACTGGACAAAAAAAGTGGGTTGGTTACTGCAAGACTTTCTTTGAGGGGCTCTTGTCTGGAAAATCCCATGGACGGAGGAGTCTGGTGGGCTGCAGTCCACGGGATCGCTAAGAGTCAGACACGACTGAGCAACTTCACTTTCATTTTTCACTTTCATGCACTGGAGAAAGAAATGGCAACCCGCTCCAGTGTTCTTGCCTGGAAATTTCCAGGGACGGGGGAGCCTAGTGGGCTGCTGTCTATGGGTCGCACAGGGTCGGATACGACTGAAGCGACTTCAGCAGCAGCAGCAGCAGCAGCAGCAGGTGGGGGCTTCTCAGATGGCTTAGTGGGTAATGACTCCTTCTCCAATGCAGGAGACACAGGAGATGTGGATTCAATCCCTAGATTAGGAATATCCCCTGGAGAAGGAAATGGCAACCCACTCCAGTATTCTTGCGTGAAAAATACCATGGACAGAAGAGCCTGGTGGGCTACAGTGCAAGGGGCAGCAAAGAGTCAAACACAACTGAGCTACTAAGTGCACTTGTGCGTGCGTGTGTGCATACACACACACACAGGGATCTTTCAAGCAGATTACCTCACTAGCGCTGATCAGACTATTCCTGACTGACTGGTTTAAGATCCCATTTCTTAGAGAGTTCAAACTGTAATTAAGTCTCAGTTTGGTAACATGGGGATTAGCCTAAGCAGCACCATTTGAGTCTGTTTTTCTTGTTTTTAAAAGATTCTGGAAGAAGAAAATTCATCCCAGATGTAAGGATAGAGATGCAAAAAGGATTTGGAGTGAGTATTTGCTTTTTCCAGGAATGATGGGATGATCATATGCAATAATTTTCAAAAATATTTAAACACTATCTCACTGAAACCATCCAAAAGTTACTTAAGCAATATGAATTTTTGATGCATTATTTAGGAGAGCCTGAAATTCAAAAGAGGTAAAAATGACATTAGTTGCTGCTTCTCTATAATGTTGATCAGTGATATCAAAAGCTGTAACCAAGAAGTATCTGAAAACTTGAGCAGAAATTTTCATCATCTCATGGAGTTAAGAGAGTCATGGAAATTGGGATGGAAATCAGGACTGGCCAGTGAGGAAAAGTGCTTACTGGGAACCTAAAGGGCTACAAAATATAATTAAAGTTGAACTGAAAATAAACCAGAAAGTAAAGACCAGCTGTGATAACTTCAAGGGCTGATTGTATTAATTAGATTTGTCATCTATCTGCCAGAGAAAAAGTAAATCCTCTTTGGAGAATGATATTATCCAGAAGCTCAAATGATTTCTAAAACATTTCAGATGCAATGTTTAACTTATAAACAAAAGTTACCCAGTATACAACGGGACAAACTTTGAGTAAACACAACAGCAACAAACAAAATAAAAGGACTAAAAAAAGCCTAAAGGAAATTATCTTACAAAACACAAGACTGTTTCATACGAAAACACAAGATGTGTAATTTTGGTACAGAAATGGAAATGTACATAAAAATCATATAAATGTATTATAAAGGCATCAATATCACTACCAGAGGGAGAAAAAGGTGCTTACCTTTTAACTCTGTAAATTTGTTTAGTCTGTAAACAAAAGGCACAGTAACCTTTTGTAGCACTGTACTCTCATTGATAAATTTGTGTCCAGGGATATGGGCTAAGAAGGCTAAAATCACTAATATTTATATTATAATTGAGCAATCAAATAAATGGACAGTAGATAATGAGAGCCAGGTTTCTCAGCCTTAAAGTGAGCAGTTACAAATAAGCAAAGAAATGTTCTGTGTAGTAACGGATAAGATGTGGTGACATCAGTATGAAGTCATGAATTACCTTGATATAGATACAGACGGTTACACATAGAAATAGTCATATGTTTGTGTAAACATGGATTAATATTCATGCATATATTCCATTGTTTTGTCAGCTGAGAGGGCTTAGAAGCAAAGAGCACATCTACTTCCCAGCTCATGAGCAACAACAGCAAAATAACTAGTGTTTCTGGAAAAAATGGCTGATTCTAGGGCTGGGGCAGGAAATTTACAAGACATTGTTCAGTCACTAAGTTGTGTCTGACTATTTGTGAGCCCACAAACTGCAGCATGCCTGAAGTTCCCTGTCCTTCACTATCTTCCACAGATTGCTCAAATTCATGTCCATGGAGTCAGTGATACCATCCAATCATCTCATCCTCTGTCACCCTCTTCTCTTGCTTTCAGTCTTTCTCAGAATCAGGGTCTTGTCCAATGAGTTGGTTCTTCACATCAGGCGGCCAAAGCATCGGAGCTTCAGCACCAGTCATTCTGATGAATATTCAGGATTGATTTCTTTAGGATTGACTGGTTTGATCTCCTTGCTGTCCAAGGGACTCTCAAGAGTTTTCTCCCACACCACAGTTGGAAAGCATCAATTCTTTGGTGTTCAGCCTTCTTAATGGTCCAGCTCTCATATCCATACATGGCTACTGGAAAACCCATAGCTTTGACTATACAGATCTTTGTTGGCAAAGTGATGTCTCTGCTTTGTAATACACTGTCTAGATTTAACATAGCTTTCTTACTTTATAATGCTGGAAAATATAGATATGTCTTCTGTTCCCCAAAATGGTATATACACAATGACGTGCATGCTAAGTTACTTCAGTCATGTCCAACTCTTTGCGACCCCATGGACAGTAACCTATCAGTCTTCTCTGCCCATGGGATTCTCCAGGGAAGAATACTGGAGTGGTTTGCCATGCCCTCCTTGGGGTTCTTTCTGACCCAGGGATTGAACTAGCATTTCTTATGTCTCCAGCATTGGCAGGTGGGTTCTTTATCACTAGTGCCACTTGGGAAGCCCACAAATGATGGGGTTATGTCAAAGGAATATAAGAGCTAATTGAAAGATTTCCCAATAGCCAAAGCTGAAACACACTGAACAATAAAAAATAAAACATTTTTAATAGTACATTTCAATATAAATAAACATCTGTCTCATACTGATACAATCAAGTGATTAAATTAAATAAATGAGGAGAAATAGACAAATTTCCTGTGCAAAGTAACTCTAAATAAGATTTTAGCACTCTGCTCTCATGGAGATGAAGTATCACTTCCCATTCATTATAGGTGGGGTGTACATTAGTGACTCCCTTCCAAGGAGAACATGATTGGAAATGGGTGGAATGAGGTCACTTTACAATAGAAACACCTGCCTAACAACCTCAAGATTAACATCATCATTTTTAAGCCATGTTGATAATGTATTCTTGATATGATGTAATGAGAATAGCACTTTTCTTTTCTGGTCTTTCTCCCCAAAATGCACAATCAGAATCTGATCATGCGATAAGTAACTGATAATACCACTTGAGGATTTATCAGAAAAACTGATACAGAATAACTGACCAGTACTTAAAATACAAAGGTCATCAGAAACAAGAAAATTCAGAGAAATTGTCACAACCAAGAGGAATCTAAATGTAATATGACATCCTGTTACAGAAAAAAATAGGTAAAAATTAAGGAAATTCAAATTAAGTATGGATTTAGTTAATTAGAATATATCAGTATTGCTTCATTGATTGTTTCATAATTACCCTCTAATATAGAATAGTAACAATGGAGGAGAATGTGTAGGGAATATGAGCATTCTCTGTAGTATTTCCACATTTTTTGCACATTTAAAGCTGCTTCAAAAGATGTTAATAGCATACTAAAAATTAGAATGGCCAAAATATCATTTATATTAGTACTCAAACAGAATTAAACACAAGTATAAATCTAAAAAATATGATAAAAGCCATAAATAAAAATAGATACAACTTATATATATAAGAAAAAATTTAAAACTGATTAAATCAAAGTAACATGCTAATAAATTAGAGAAATAATATGATTATATATGAATGCAAAAAAAGCATCTCTAATGATTGAAAATTTCTCAACTATCTAAAACTACAACAGCAATCCCCTAAGTTATTAACGTGCATATACAGAAAATAAAGCAGAAAAAATGAGCTTAACAGTCGGATGTTGAAAGCCTTCCTCCTATAATTGAAAATGAGAGATCAATGTCCACTTTTGTCATAATTCAGCATTGTAATGTTAGTCATGAAAAATAAAACGAGAGAAAATATATAGAGAATGTTCTTAGATGATATGACTGTATACAGTCTAAAATATATATAGGTAACCTATTTAATTATTACTCATTGGAAATGATGTAATTATCACTCATTGGAAATCTTTCCTTGATGCTGGGAAAGATTTAAAGGGGACAGCAGAGGATGAAATGGATAGCATCACTGGCTCAGTGGATGTCAGTTCGAGCAAACTTGGGGAGACAGTAGAGGACAGAGGAGCTTGGCATGCTGTAGTCCATAGGATCACGGAGTCAGACATGACTTAGCAACTGAACAAGACAACAACAACAATCTATTTAATTATAAGCATATTCAGCAGTGATGTTGTCTTCAAGGCCAACCAGAAAAATACTTTTTTTTTTTTTCATGATTATCCTAACCACAAAGATTGTGACATAGCTTCAAATGGCAATATTGAAAATTGAGAAATAAATTTGGTTTTACTGGGGAGTCAGGAAATTAAGGGAAATGTTACAGGTTTCATTTATTTCGGGACAAAACAAACAGAATAACTGTTTGCTGTTTTGTTTTTTAATCTTAAGGGAAAAGTATTGCTTGTTTGCTTGTTTCACTTTTGACTATAAAAACTATTTACTCATAAAGTCAGAACTAAAAGTATCAGTTTCGCTTCTTCAGGGAAAAGTGTTTGCAAAACAAACTATAAGTGATTTCCTCAGATAAATAAAAAAGTAACAAACCATTAGGATAAATGAGCAGAAGGGGAAAAAAAAGTCAACACTCAAAAGAAAAAATACAAAGTAAAAGACAATATGTAATACATTAACAATTTAACATACTGCAATACATTAACAATCATAATTTAACAATTATGCAATTTAAAAATCAGTAAACTAGGATTAAAATGGAACTACATTAGCTAGGATATGAATATTGGATGAAGAATTCAAAATTGTGATTATTTTCAAACATGTTAATTATTCACAATAAAAAACAAAATTAATTTCCATTTTAGATATATAAAAGAAATGTGGCCAAATTAAAAACACACATAAATCAATTTCTACTTATGTACCATTTTTATCAAATAGAAAATGAAGTATAAAAAGAGGGTGGCACACACACAAGAACCACTTTAGAACTCACAAATAACCAAAAAGTGGTCATGTCTAAATGAAATGAAAAAACTATAAAGCTTTCCTGAAAGTCGTAAAAGAAGACCTCAATGAACTGAAAGAGAACATATTCCTGTAAGGGAGAACTCACCACTGTAAAAACGTCATTTCTCCTTCAATTACTCTATAAATCCCTACTGGACTTTTATGAAACTTGTCAAGCCATCTTAAAATGTACTGTATGTGGAAGTGAAAATGTACTGTAATAGCCTACTGCAGTAACTTCTCCTACCAGATACCAAGCATTTAGTATCTAACACAAGGTGATATCTAAGACATAGGTGAACTTGATCTTCATGCACTCAGCACATGCATAGTGTTTTAAACCATTAGTTTTCACCCTCATGCCCTAAAGACACAGATGCTTTACCAACAAGTCCAAGCAGATACTTTGATCAGCCTCAAATTTAAAAATCCTTATCTAATATCACCCAAAGCACAGATTATTTTCTTCCACTGCTTATCTGCTCCATTTCCTCATTCATTAACTTTTCCAACCTAAATATCTCCATTAAGAACCCATTCCTGTAGTCATGTTTGGATGTGAGAGTTGGACTACAAAGAAGGTTGAGCATCAAAGAACTGAGGTTTTCAAACTGTGGTGCTGGAGAAGACTCGAAAGTCTCTTGAACAGCAAGGAGATCAAATTGGTAATCCTAAAGGAAATCAATCCTGAATATTCATCAGAAGGACTGGTGCTGAAGCTGAAGCCCCAATACTTTGGCTACCTAATACGAACAGTCAACTCACTAGAAAAGACCCTGATGCTGGGAAAGACTGAAGGTAGAAGGAAAAGAGAGCGACAGAGGAGGAGATGGTTGGACTGGACGGCATCACCAACTGAATGGACATGAACTTGGGGAAACTCCAGGAATTTAGTAAGAAGCACAAAAAAATCTGGCATGCTGCAGTCCTTGGGGTTGTGAAGAATCAAACAAAACTTGATGACTGACAATAATCTTAATTTTCCAAAGTTCTTCTTAGTTACTTGCTACTAGAATACTAAGAGAGCTTCTTCACCTGTACATATCAGAGTACAACACTGCAGTGAAATCCTGATAAAAGGAGACTTGTTTTATAAAACTCTAATCTTATAAACTTCAAGTAGTATTGCATCCCTGCAAAAATTCTGCTAGACCTGGCTTGCAATAGCCTCCCTTTAAACAAAATGCTATTATGAATATAGTTCTCTAATATTTTAAATTTCTACAATGTTTCTATGAAAACTATAATCAAATGATGGTGGTAACTACATAACATTTAAAGGTTCTATATAACCAAAAGAACCATCAATAAAGGTCATAAATGATGCAATTAGAATAAATATTTATAGTATATAACAGAGGACCAACATCGTTCATATGTTAAGAAATTCCTATAAATCAATCAGAAAAATTCAAGCTACCAATGGAAAAAGTTTCAATTAGAAAAAAAATCTACAGAAGAAAGCACAAAATGCAAATATAAAAACTCCTTAAAAGCTATCCTTATTATAAACATGAATAATAATTTTAATGAGATTCAATTATTAGTTAGTCATATTAAACAAGAAAGTAAATCAATGTGAACAATGCTGATAAGGATAAGAAATTTGGTATTCTCAGGCACTATTTAAAACAGTACAATTTGATGAAGATATTTGCAAGTCCATTTGATGAAAACTATAAAGATTTAATATACTTAGAAGTCCTAAATTAGCACTTCTCAGCATTTCAAAGCAAAGAAATGTGTGCAGTGATGTTCACTGATATATGGATTGCGGTAGCAAAATACTAGAAAGAATTTCAAGCTGTATTAATAAAGGGACTTCTAAATAAACAGTGCACTTTAGCACCACATGATACTACATAATTACAAGTGAAATATACACACAGAGAAATGGACTTGCCAGAAAGTTATATTCTCAAGTGAGTCCATTAGGAATACACTGAAAGCACACACATGGACCTTCCATGAAAACAACAACTATGGTGGCTAACAGAATCAGCTCTGGAGCCAGAGCGTCTAGGTTTAAATCCACATATCCTACTTATTTTAAGTATGGCCCTGGTAAGTCACTTTAACCTTCCTGCCCAAAGTTTTAATCTCTATAAACGAAGGGAAAATACTGAGCTGTAAATGTTGGCATTCCCTTTATGATTCATTTTAGAATGTAAAATGGGCACTGAATAACATTAGTTCTGAGCTGTGAACACTGCACAAAACTATGGACCGAAAGTCCTGCTGGATAAAAAGAAAAAGAAAGAAAAAATCAGTCTTGAAACTTATTACAAACTGTAATAAATTTTATAAGTGGCTATCTCTTAAAAGAAGTGTCAGATAAAATAGCATTAAGACTTTTGTTTTCCTTACCTAGATTTTTAATCAAGGAAGAAAACAAATAATAAAAAAAAAATCAGAAAAAAAACAAGATGGAATTTACTACTGCAGCAAGTTTTTGTTTTGTTTTGCCATACCACCTTTTATTTTTTTGCCCATAGACTACGGTTTGATTATTAAGGGGTGAAGTTTATAATGTATTATATAACTCCTGTATTCATTCATATGCTTAGTTCATTCTGTTCCACAATTATTTTTATAAGAAGGAACTCCAAGCCCATTTCACACTCATATAATCCACTAAATAAATATTGGCTAATTTATTATTTTTGTAGTCTACAATATTTAACATTTAGAGTTAAATTACTTTTTTCTAAAGAAAGAAGACTCATGATTTTGTACATGTTTGGAAAGTCCATTTAAAAATATTGTTGGCTAGTTGCTTATATTTATAAAGGCTCAAAGAAACAAACAAACAAAACCTAACTTTTTAAAAAGAAACTGCAAAGGACCAGTGAGTAGCTTTTTATGTACTCATTTTAAAATTTTTTTTCCACAGATATAGACATTTTATATTTTAAACACTCAATTCTCTGATAAATCCTGACCAATGCATAAATTATCCAGTTGCACTATATAGATGTGTGTACTAAGAACTTATAAAACTAGTGGACCAGAAATATAAAACATTTCTTGTCATAGGCTGAATGTTAAATTTTTAAGCTGCCTCATGAAAAGAATCTTTATTTTTATCCCCCTTGTAACAAGTGAATGAAGCATAAACTGGAATCAAGATTTCTGGGAGAAATATCACTAACCTCAGATACTCAGATGACACCACACTTATGGCAGAAAGCAAAGAAGAACTAAAGAGCTTCTTGATGAAACTGAGAGAGGAGAGTGAAAAAGTTGGCTTAAAATTCAACATTCAGAAAACTAAGATCATGGCATCTGGTCCCATCACTTCATGACAAAAGGATGGAGAAACAATGGAAACAGTGAGAGGCTATATTCTTAGGCTCCAAAATCACTGCAGATGGTGATTGCAGCCATGAAATTAAAAGATGCTTGCTCCTTGGAAGAAAATCTATGACCAACTTAGACAGCATGTTAAAAAGGAGAGACATTACTTTACCAACAAAGATCCATCAAGTCAAAGCTATTGTTTTTCCAGTAGTCATGTACGGATGTGAGAGTTGGACTATAAAGAAATCTGAGTGCTGAAGATTTGATGCTCTTGGACTGTGGTGTTGCAGGAGACTCTTGAAAGTCCCTTGGACTGCAAGGAGATCCAACCAGTCCATCCTAAAGGAAATCAGTCCTGAATATTCATTGGAAAGACTGATGCTGAAGCTAAAACTCCAGTACTTGGCCACCTGATGCAAAAAACCGACTCATTGGAAAAGACCCTGATGCAGGGAAAGATTGAAGGTGGGAGGAGAAGGGGAAGACAGAGGATGAGATGGTTTAATGGCATCACCAACGCGATGGACATGAGTTTGGGTAAACTCCGGGAGTTGGTGATGGACAGGGAAGGCTGGTGTGCTGCAGTCCATGGGGTTGCAGAGTCGGACACGACTGAGTGACTGAACGGAACTGAAACATGTGAATGATCACCGTATGGGTGTTTATTAACAACTAGTAAGATATAACTACATTAAAATTTGCTTTTAAACAAATTATAAAGTTATAGCAGAGATTATCATTGTAAACACATAAATATACATTAATATATTTTACAAAGCCCAACATTAAAGTATTTTGTTTCATGAAGTATACAGGTACAGTAAAGAGATATAAAATCTTAAGGTGTCAGAGCAAATTGATGAAAGTATTTGAAATCTGAAAATTGGAAATTACTGGATTTTAAAAGTTGATGACATAAAAATAGAATATACTAAGACATTATCATCTTCATGAAATAGTTACCTAATTTATGATGTTAGACATAATTAATTACATTAAATTAATCAAATTAGAGTATTTTGTTTTCAATTAAAATACATGAATGTGAATGTGTAAAGATGATGTTAAAATATTTTTCAAGTTAGTACATTGAATACTATGTTCTTTATAGATCTCATATTTCTGTCATGTAATGTATATTTGAGAATACCTTATTCTTGTTCAGTTTTATCTACCCCTTTAATTCTGTTCACCTGTAATCTTCAGAAAGGCGATCTTGCCTTGATATTCTTATATACTACAAAAATGGTCATCACACTATGTCTAGTCACTATCTATCCACCAAAGTTGTTACGATATTATTGATTGTGTTCCTGATATTTTAAATCCCATCTCTGTGGTTATTTTATATCTGTAATTGATACCTTTTAATCCTCATCACTTATTTTGCCCGTATCCCTCTCTCCCTCCCCTCTGGCAACCACCACTTTGTTCTCTATGTCTGTGATTGTTTCTATTTTATTATGTTTGTTTTTCTTTAGATTCCACATATATATGAAATTGTATGGCATTTGTATTTATCTGACATGTGTCACTTAAAATAACAGCATTAAGGTGCAAATAGCCAGCTTTCATTCTTTTTCACGATTGAGTAGTGTTACATTGGTTGATATGTCAATCTTCTTTATCCGTTCATCTATCAATGGACAGCTATGTTTCTTTCATAATCTGACTACTGGAAATGAAATAATGCTACAGTGAACATCAGGGTGCATACATATTTTTGAATTAGTGTTTCAAAAGTGGATTTGCTGAATAGAATGGTGGTAGTATTTTCTTAATTTTTTGAAGAATCTTGAAACTGTTTTCCATACTGTCTGCATCAGTTCACATTCTCATTAACAGTGCACCAGGATTCCCTTTTCTCCACATCCTCACTAATGTTTGTTATTTGTTTTCCTTTTTGATAGTAACCATTCTGACATATATGAGTTGACATCTTACTGTGGCTTTGAGTTGCATTTTCCTGGCGATTAATGATGTTGAGCATATTTGCATATTTCTTTTGGCCATTTATACATTTTCTTTGGAAATGTGTCTATTCAAGCCCTCTATTTTTTAAATGGATTGTTTGCTTATTTGATATTGAATTGTATGAATTCTTGACTTTTTTTGGAAATTAATCACTTACCAGACATATCATTTGCAGATATATTATGCCATTCAATGTTGTCATTTCATTTTGATGATGGTTTCCTTCACTATAGGGAAGCGTTTTATTTGATGTGGTCCCACTTGTTTATTTTTGCTTCGTTTCCCTTGCCTTTGGAGAAGGGAAAGGCAACCCACTCCAGTATTCTTGCTTGGGGAATTCCATGAACAGAACAGTCTGGTGGACTATATAGTCCATGATGTAACAAGAAGTCAGACGTGACTGAGTGACTAACTCAGCACAGCCCTTGCCTTTGGAGTCAAATTCACAAAAACATTGCCAACACCAATGTCAATGAGGTTATTGCCTGTGCTTTCATCTGGATTTTTATGGTTTCAGGCCTTATATAAGATCTTTAATTCATTTTGAGTTGGCTTGTGCACATGATGTAAGAAAATGGTCTAGTTTCATTCTTTTACATGTAGCCGTCCAGTTTTATCAACACTATTTACTGAAGAGACTGTCTTTTTCCCATCAGATGTTTTTGGCTCCTCTGACCATATGAGTGTGGGTTTATTTCTGGGATCTCTCCTCTATTTCATTGATCTATGGGGTCTATGTGTCTGTTTTTGTGCCTGTATCATATTGTGTAAAATTCTTCAAGAGATGGGAATACCAGACCACCTGACCTGCTCCTGAAATATCTGTATACAGGTCAAGAAGCAAGAGTTATAACTGGACATGGAACAACAGACAGGTTCCAAATTGGAAAAGGAGTATGTCGAGGCTATATATTGTCACCCTGCTTATTTAACTTACATGCAGAGTACATCACGAGAAATGCTAGACTGGATGAAGCACAAGCTGGAATCAAGATTGCTGGGAGGAATCCCAATAACCTCAGATACTCAGATGATACCACCCTTATGGCAGAAAGTGAAGAAGTACTAAAGGAGCCTCTTGATGAAACAAAGAGGAGAGTGAAAAACTTGGCTTAAAACTCAACATTCAGAAAACTAAGACCATGGCATCCAGTCCCATTACTTATGGCAAATAAATGGGGAAACAGTGGAAAGAGTAACAGACTCGAATTTTGGGGGACTCCAAAATCACTGCAGATGGTGACTGCAGCCATGAAATTAAAATATACTTGCTTCTTGGAAGAAAAGTTATGACCAATCTAGACAGAATATTAAAAAGCAGAGACATTACCAACAAAGATCCATCGAGTCAAAGCTATTTTTTTTCCAGTAGTCATGTATGGACGGGAGAGTTGGACTATAAAGAAAGCTGAGCGCTGAAGAATTGATGCTTTTGAACTGTGGATTGGAGAAGACTCTTGAGAGTTCCTTGGACAGCAAACAGATCCAACCAGTCCATCCTAAACAGTCCTAAATCAGTCCTGCATATTCATTGCAAAGACTGATGGTGAAGCTGAAACTCCAATACTTTGGCCACCTGATGCGAAAAATTGACTCTGTGGAAAAGACCATGATACTGGGAAAGATTGAAGGCAGAAGGAGAAGGGGAAAACAGAGGATGAGATGGTTGGATGGCATCACTGACTCAATGGACATGAGTTTGAATAAACTCTGGGAGTTGGTGATGGACAGGGAAGCCTGTCATGCTGCAGTCCATGGGGTCGCAAAGAGTCGGACACAGCTGAGCAACTGAACTGAACTGAACCATACTGTTTTGACTACTGTAGCTAGTATTGTTAGTATAGTTTGAAATAAGGGAGTGTGACACCTCAGGTTTGTTATTTCTTGAGATTGCCCTATACCATGTCTTTTGTAGTGTCATNAAGCTTGTCATGCTGCAGTCCATGGGGTTGCAAAGAGTCGGACACAGCTGAGCAACTGAACTGAACTGAACCATACTGTTTTGACTACTGTAGCTAGTATTGTTAGTATAGTTTGAAATAAGGGAGTGTGACACCTCAGGTTTGTTATTTCTTGAGATTGCCCTATACCATGTCTTTTGTAGTGTCATATAAATTTTAGAATTATTTGTTATTGCTCTGTGAAAAATGTTATGGGTATTTTCATAGAAGTTGCTTTGAATCTATAGATGGTTTTGGGTGGTATGGAAATTTAACACTGTTAATCATTCCAGCTTTTGAAGATGGGCTATCATCCCATTTATTGGTGCAAGCTTCAGTTTCTTTCATCAATGTCTTATACTATTCTGAGTACAGGAGTTTTCACCTCTTGATTAAATTTATACCTAACTTTTCTTTTTTCTTTTTGATGCAATTGTGATACTGTTTTCTTAATTTTTCTTTCTAATAGTTCATTCTTAATGTAAAGAAATGCAACAGATTTCTGTATATTGATTTTGTATCCTGAAACTTTACTGAAGTCATTCATTAGTTTTATAGTTTATTAGTGGAGTCCTTAGAGTTTTCTAGATAAAATATTATGTCATATGCAAATAATGGCAGTTTTACTTCTTCCTTTCTAATTAGGATCTCTTTTATTTCCTTTCTGGGCTCTGATTGCTGTGACTAGATCTTCCAATACTATGCTGAATAACAGTGGGAAGAGTGTGCACTCTCATCTCCTTCCTGACCTTAGAGGAAAATTTTTCACTTTTCACCATTGATATAGTGTTAGCTGTGAGCTTGTCATATATAGCATTTATTATGTTGAGGTATGCTCCTTTTTGGGATTCACAGATGGTGCTAGGGTTAAAGAACCTGCCTGCCAATGCAGGAGACATAGGAGTCTTGGGTTTGATCCCTGGGTTTGGAAGATCCCTGGAGGAGGGAACAGCAATCCACTCCAGCATTCTCACCTGGAGAATCCCCATGGGCAGAGAAGGACAAGTCTGGGTAGCTCGAGTCCATAGGGTCACAAAGAGTCACATACAACTGAAGTGACTTAGCAAACATGAACACATGTTCCCTTCTAGGGGTAATATCCCCTTTGGTGAGAGATTTTTTAATCATAAATGGACGTTGAATTTTGTCAAATGCTTCTTCTGCATCTCTTGAAATGACTAAGTGGTTTTATCCTTCGTTTTGTTAATGTGGTGCATCACATTGATTGATTTACAGATATTGAATAATATTTGCATCTCTGGAATAAATCCCATTAAATCATAGTGTATGATCCTCTTAATGTAATTCTCAATGTATTTTGAATTTGGTTTGCTAATATTTTGTTGAGGTTTTTTGCATCTATGTTCATGAAGGATATTGGCCTTTAATTTTATTTTCTTTTAGTATCTTTGTCTTATTTAGCCCAGTAAGTGAGTTTCCTCCTCTTCTATTAATATTTTTGAAAGAGTTTGAGAAGGGTTGGTATTAGATATTCTTTAAATGTTTGGTATATTTCACTAGTGAAGGTTTCTGGTCCTGAATTTTCATTGAGAGATTTTTGATTGCTGATTCAACCTGCTCAGCAGTAATTTATTTGCTAAGATTTTCTATTTTTTTCATGATTCAGTCTTAGTAGGTTGTGTGTTTTCAGGAATGTATCCATTTCTTCTAGGCTGTACAGTTTTCAAGTATGGTTATTTTTTAGTAGTCTCTCATGCTCCTTTGTATTTGTATAGTAACAGTTGTAATGCTGCCTCTTTCATTTCCAATTTTGTATATTTGATTTCTTTCTTATTTCCTTGTTGTGTTTGGCTAAAAGTTTGTCTATTTTGTTTATCTTTTAAATAAAGCACTTCTTAGTTTAACTGATCTTTTCTGTTGTCCTTAAGTTCACTTCTTACTGCTCTGCTTTTTGTTATTTCCTTCCTTCTGCTAACTTTGGGCTTAATTTATTCTTCTTTTTCTAGTTCTTTGAGATGTAAAGTAAGATGTCTCTTCTAATAGAACTTATGTTAATAAGAATGATGGATAATAAACATGGGGGAAAAAAAAGAACAAACAGCAACTGATAAGGACTCTGCAGAAAAGTTCAGCTAGTTAAGGCAAAAGGATAATTTAAAGGGAGGCAGACAGGGAATGTCTCTTTAAATGAATTACAAGAATAATTAATGATATGAAAATCATCATAAAAGTAATTCCTAATGGATGAATAATTGGTACAAATACCCTAAGATAAGAATTAACTGTACATCTTTGAGACATAAAAATAGCAGCTAAGTTGTTAAAGCAGGTAAGAGAAGAAATGGCATGCAGGGCAGCAGGCAGGTAGGCAAAGGTTATTGTCACATAAAATGATCTATCAAAAACTAATAATAATTTACATTTTACTCTTAAGTAAGTGATTGGAAATCTATTGGAAATTAATGAATCACCACTGTTCCTAGCAGAAGGGAAAAATTTCTTTAAAATAGTTGATAGTTTATGTCTATTAGAATGTTTTATCCACTCTTCAGGCTCCTTTTGCATCATACTCTTCCTTGCCTTTGCTTCTACAGCATAACTGGATATCTTTCAGGCCATTCAATTTTCATGATTTGACCATGCTGCTTCTTTCACCTGAGATGAATGAGTTTATAAATAAATGAATGTATCATTTTTAGACATTGTAAGCAAGCAACTCACACTCAGACTTGTGAAATAATAAAACAACTAGAAAGGGAGAAAACAAGAGACTTTCTCCAAACCTCACATCTCACTTCAACATTAAGACTTAGTGCCTGTGGCACCATCGTTTCTAGGTGAGCTGTCCTCCTCTTTCCACCTCTTGGTGCTTAGTTGCTCAGTCGTGTCTGACTCTTTGCGACCCCATGGACTGTTTCCTGCCAACTCCTCTGTGCATGGGATTTTCCAGGCAAGAATGCTGGAATGGGTTGAAATTTCCTTCTCCATTCCACCTCTTATCTCACTATTTATTATGTATTCATCGATCAAAAAATTCCCTGTAAGGCAACACAGCCTGAGACAGACAAGGATCTGTGATGCTGCATTTTATTCTCAGTTAAGTCATGTAAAGTGAAAACAAGATGAGCATACAGAGTTGTAGACTCCAGAGAGAACTCTGTTTACATGCAAAAGAAGGCCTACAGATTGCTTTAAATTGTAACTCGAACCAGGAGTGAAAAATGTAAAATTCTCACCTCAGGAAGACAGAGCTGCATTATTTAAATGCCTAATATAAAGTAGGGTTTACACAGAGTTATCTTGCACAGTTTGGGAAGCAAAATAAAGNAAAAGAAGGCCTACAGATTGCTTTAAATTATAACTCGAACCAGGAGTGAAAAATGTAAAATTCTCACCTCAGGAAGACAGAGCTGCATTATTTAAATGCCTAATATAAAGTAGGGTTTACACAGAGTTATCTTGCACAGTTTGGGAAGCAAAATAAAGATATGTGGAAGTACAGGACACAGACATCCTGTTGGCAGCCTCTGGGTCAGAACAGATCTCTATTGCTTCAAAATTGTACAAACTTGGGAGATGAGGGCAAATATAAGGCTGGGAGGCTTATAAAATATTCAGTTCAGTTCAGTCACTCAGTCGTGTCTGACTCTTTGTGACCCCATGAACTGCAGCACACCAGGCTTCCCTGTCCATCATCAACTCTCGGAGTTTACCCAAACTCATGTCCATTATGTCAGTGATGTCAATCAACCATCTCATCCACTGTTGTCCCCTTCTCCTCCTGCCCTCAGTCTTTCCCAGCATCAGGGTCTTTTCAAGTGGATCAGTTTCTTCGAATCAGGTGGCCAAAGTATTGGAGTTTTAGCTTCAGCATCAGTCTTTCCAATGAATATTAAGGACTAATTTCCTTTAGGATGGACTAGTTGGATCTCCTTGCAGTCCAAGAGACTCTCAAGAGTCTTATCCAACACCAGTTCAAAAGCATCGGTTCTTCGGCACTCCACTTTCTTTATAGTCCAACTCTCACATCCATACATGACTACTGGAAAAACCATAGCTTTGACAAGATGGACATTTGTTGGTAAAGTAATGTCTCTGCTTTTCAATATGCTATCTAAGTTGGTCATAGCTTTTCTTCAAAGGAGCAAGCATCTTTTAGTTTCATGGCTGCAGTCACCATCTGCAGTAATTTTGGAGCCCAAGAAAATAGCCTCTCACTATTTCCATTGTTTCCCCATCTGTTTGCCATGAAGTGATGGGACCAGACGCCATGATCTTAGTTCTCTGAATGTTGAGTTTTAAGCCAACTTTTTCACTCTCCTCTCTCAGTTTCATCAAGAGGCTCTTTAGTTTTTCTTCGCTTTCTGCCGTAAGTGTGGTGTCATCTGCGTATCTGAGGTTATTGATATTTCTCCTGGCAATCTTGGTTCTAGCTTTTGCTTCATCCAGTCCAGCATTTCTCATGATGTAATCTGCGTGTAAGTTAAATAAGAAGGGTGATAATATACAGCCTTGATGTATTCCTTTCCACAATATTAAAGCACAGAGCCATTTTTGTACAATAAGCCAAAGGTGGGCAAACCTTCTTAACAATTTTACTAGAGGAAACAATAAGACATATAAAACTATTAGCTTTGAGTTTTCAGAAATATTAAAAAACATAATCTTCATGAATTCAACTATAAAAAATTAAATGAAAAAAGTACCGAGATATATATGAAATAACACTAAGAAATTAAAGATGAAAACAGAAAAAACTTTTCATGATTTATGAGTAAATAGAATGAACCGACACCAAGTCAAACATGTAATTTGGGAAATACACTAAAAGTATCTTTGAAATCTGATATCTGTTACAAACATGGTGGATATCAAAAGCTGAGAATATATATCAATGGAAATATATAGAGAATATAGTTTCATATCATAGGTAAAGTATATTTCTGAAAAATAAGCTAGAATAAATAAAAAATAAAAATAAAGAGAAAATAAAAATATTCAAAAATATTTCTAATGTGTATGCATTTTTCTTTAAAAAAAAAAAACTAACCTATATTGACTATAAGAATTCACTGTATTCCAGGCTCAAATAAGGCAAAAATAACACAAGTTTAGCATATTCTGGAAAAGTTTTAAATTTTGATAATAGAGAAAATAAAAGTCATAAACATTCATGTACAAAAACATAAATAACCACTTTTAGGGAATATTAAGTAATTCTGGTTTATTATTACCTTTTCATAAACTACCACCAACGTGCGAAGACAACCTAAAGAGATATTTTATATGCAAAATAAGAATGCAAAATTTTTTAAAAAATGATCTCTGTTACCTAACCCCAAAGTACATTAATGGAAAACACAAATGCTAAAACAGAAGGCTGGATTTATAAGATGGCATAACCCTCACTCTATCTCATACCATCATCTTTGTGATGGCTATTCTATGTATTTAAAATTAAGTTTTGATCACTCATTCATTCAATGTATATATATTTGAGCACCAATATGCCAAAGACTATGCTAGGCAGGAAATACTGACAAAAAATAATGAATAACATGGTAATAAAAATGGCAAAGGAAAAGACCAATATTGATTTTTACAGGATGATTACATAAAATGAATGATACAAGTCTAANTCATCTTTGTGATGGCTATTCTATGTATTTAAAATTAAGTTTTGATCACTCATTCATTCAATGTATATATATTTGAGCACCAATATGCCAAAGACTATGCTAGGCAGAAAATACTGACAAAAAATAATGAATAACATGGTAATAAAAATGGCAAAGGAAAAGACCATATTGATTTTTACAGGATGATTACATAAAATGAATGATACAAGTCTATAAACACATGTCTTATTGCAAACAAAGAAATTATGGAGCAAGAGAGTATTAAGGTAAATTCTTCATTTTTGATTAAGGTGTCAGAAGTAGTAAAATTGTTCTTGAATATGGAAATTTTGAAAATAATAAATTTAATTGCATGTATTATTTTAATACTATTGTATAAACTTTAAATCATTTAAGACAGGTGTAAAAGCAAAGATTTACCTATGTAACCAATATTGTAATCAAAATAATTTCAAATATCATGAAAAATAATATGTAGAAAGACAAACTAGATATTAGCATATTAAAAATACCCATTAAGAGAAAATATGTATTTTATTTGGATAAAAAAGCAATAAATTACAAGAATATAATGTATTTGAGAATAACTAAGGCAAAAGAGTAAAAAAAAGCTAGTTAAAAATGTGAAACTTTTGAATATAGAAAATTTGAAGTGTTTTTGTATATTTTGCCTATGTGCATGGATAGAGTAAAATTATATCCCTAAATTTCTATACTTATTGGTACTTGAGGGTGATTTTAGAATTTGTAATTTCTATATTTATAGTTTTCTTTATTAAAACTATATACTTTAAGATTTTAAAAAATGGAGTCAAAATGTCTATGAAAAAGCAAACAAACAAATATCTCAGGCTTATTTCTTACTTTGTTTGAGCAAAATATTTCTCATTTGTCTTACTTAATTAACCAGTCAAGTCAGTGCTTTGTTATTTTAGCAAAGATGAATAAATCTGGGATTAATGGCTATGCCCAGGGAATATTCTTAGATATCATGACCTTGATTTTAACATGTCTCTAGAAATGTGGGACATTAAATGAATTGGAACTTGTTTATTTTCCATCATTTGAAGAAATATTTATTCCTATCTGATACACTTGCCCCCAAAGCTCCTGAGATTTTTTTTTGTTCTACTTTCCTAGCAAATGACAGCTTTGAAGTGTCTATCTACTTTTCAAATGTTTAAATACAACAGAGGAAAAAAAAAACATCATTATGATTCCAATTTGAGGTACAATTTAAATTTAAAATGATTATTTTAATCATCTTTCATGAGGCTACCTTAACCAGTCATCAGCTCCCTCACTACCCTCTAATTCTTGTGTTCTGATAGCAATATTTTCCATTTTTTGCCAAGGGTTCTCTTGCATGCATGCTCAGTTGCTTCTCATTCTGTACCCCTGTGGACTGCAGCCTGTCAGGTTCCTTTGTCCATGGGATTCCCCAGGCAAGAATACTGGAGTGGGTTGCCATTTTTTTTCCCAGGGGATCTTTCCAACGCAGGGATTGAACCCACATCTCCTGCTTTGCAAGTGGATTCTTGACCACTGTGCTACCTGGGTTAAGCAGTAGGGCTCTCTCATTGTCATCCTTGTCGTTTTTTCAGTCTGACTCTTTGTCTGACCCCATGGACTGCAGCACGCAGTCCTCCTCTGTCCTCCACTACCTCTCGGAGTTTGCTCAAATTCATGTCCATTGTGTCAGTGATGCTATCTAACCATCTCATCCTCTATCATCCCCTTCTCCTCCTGCCATCAATCTTTTCCAGCATCAGGGTATTTTCCAAACAGTCAGCTCTTTGAATCAGGTGGTCAAAGTATTGGAGCTTCAGCTTCAGCATCACTCCTTCCAGTGAAAATTCAGGGTTGATTTCCTTTATGACTGAAGGATTATCTTACCCCATAGCATTTCTGATAATTCATAACCCAGAACTAATTCCTTTAAAATCCCTTATATATTTTCCACTTGCTAAATTCTACCTTAAACTTTGCATTACTAAAGAATTGTTTTCGCCTCTCTTCCCCTCTTTGTAGGAGGTCTTCCTGGCTCCTCTCTCCATTTATTCCTGAGATCTTTTAATTCTTTTTCTCCTTTTAATGCTGAGAGGTTAAATTTAGTCCTTGTTTTTTCTCCACAGAGATGCATATTACAACTAATGCCAAAACTCAGCAAAGCAAAAGATTTTCTATTGAACAGAACTCTTCTGAATTTTATGACATTTTATTAAGCATTAATTTTGTTTGGAGTCAGATACCTCTCCCCAAACACAAGTATTTCTTCCTAACATATAACGTACTCTCCTGAAAGTAATTTCAGTGAATTAGGATTTACCTGTCCTCTTCTGCCACTATCACAGAGCCTAGTAATGCTAAAAATGTGGTTCCTGGCCTAGTGTCAGCGCCACCTGTGACCATGATAAAAATGCAGATTCTTGGGTCCTCTTCCCAGCCTACTGAATCAGAAATTCTAAGAGTTTCCCCATTGATTCTGAAACACGCAAAAGTTAACAACCAATGAAAAGAATCTGNTTAGGATTTACCTGTCCTCTTCTGCCACTATCACAGAGCCTAGTAATGCTAAAAATGTGGTTCCTGGCCTACTGTCAGCGCCACCTGTGACCATGATAAAAATGCAGATTCTTGGGTCCTCTTCCCAGCCTACTGAATTAGAAATTCTGAGTTTCCCCATTGATTCTGAAACACGCAAAAGTTAACAACCAATGAAAAGAATCTTCAGCAACAGGGAAAAACCTGTAACATGCATGGACTCAAAATATTTTTATATGTGATTGGATCATTAAATATCATGACCTTGATTTTAATGTGTCTCTAGAAATATGGGACATTAAATGAGCTGGAACTTTTTTATTTTTCATCATTTGAAGCAATATTTATTCTTACCTGATATGCTTGCCCTCAAAGCTCTTGGGGGGAGGGCAAGTATATTAGGGAAGTGTAGGTCTAGGATTGGAGGTGGAGTGGGGAGGAGATACCTGTACATTCCAAGTAGAGTTCTGGTCATGTTGCCCTGAACTTACCTCATCCCCAGCTACAATCTTCAATAGCCCTCTTGAGCCTGTTTGTCTCCATCTTCTTCTTCCATCACACAATTCACTTTAATTCATTGTGGGATGCCTATATAGCTGGCCTGGAATCAAATCTACCTGAAACTTTTTCTGTGCTGTCCACCTGGTAGGGTTCATCCTGCTCCCAGGTGAGACTTACTAACTGCTCTAGGTTTCTTTGTATCATTTTCCTAGTTTTCCATGTCTGTAGCCATAAGTACCTATTAACAATTTTTATGGTGTCTCACTGAGTGCCTGAGGTCATCAGCCATTCTCTCCCCTCTGTCTGGATTGGAACATCAATGTCTTCTGGCATTGAATAACCTGATGTCTTTCTGAGCTATTTCTAGCCCCACAGCAGCCAACATTTAATTTTTTTTTCTTTTCCAGTGTTGTGTTTGTTTCTGCCAGACAATGTGAATCAGCCATAATTATGCATATATCCCCAATCTTTGTTAGACTTGCTGAGTTTTGCTGTCTTGCACAGGCCAGCCTTGGGCCAAATGCCTGAAGTTAAATCTCTCTTAGACCTTGATGCCTTCCCCTGCTCAGCTGTCCTTTCTCATGTGTTCCACTCCACAGTCACCTCAGAAGCTTCCAGCTTTGAACTGTACCACCTCTGCTTAGCAAGATTGCTCTCCTCTTAGGCTTTATCTCTATGCTGCACTGTCAGAGTCATCCCAGAGAGAAAGCCAACACAATCATGAAACTTAACCTGTTTCACTCCTCTGAGGAATCATTCTTTGCTGTCTGTTGACAAATTCCTGGTATGGGTATATAGTCAAATGCCAGTTAGCCCATGAAGGCTGAAAGAGAAGTTCTGAGTCCTGTTTTGAAATGAAATTTATTTCAAGGTATCATCTTTCATAACTGTCTTTCATTTTGGCTATATTTAGCAATCCATATTTTTTTAAATTTGTGGATTCTAAACATTTTGGAACTTTTTTGGTAGGCTCGACTCCCTAAGAAGAGCCTGAGCTAGAAACTTGGTGAAAGTGATGTATCGAGGAGGGCTCGATAATAGGGCTCTAAGGAGAAGGGGCATGAGGGAAGCTGGATAGACAAGGAGAACAAGTCAAGCAAAGATGGGATTTTGCCCAGAGTACTGGCTTCAGTCTGGCCCACAGGGAGCTCTGGAACATGAACTCAACCAGAGCCATTGTACAGTGTGAGGCAAGGGGGTCAGGTTTATGTATCCTCATTTCAGTCAGTTGTTGACTGATGGCTATCCTGGGGAATGGAATGGGCAGTTTGCAGTAGGAATGCATAGCTTCCCAGGCAGGTTTGCTCCTATTTAGCTGAAGGAAATTATCTCATGGAGGGAGTAACTTTGGGCCATTAGCAGTGAACATTCATCCTGTTAGGGAAGGGAACATGAGCAGACAAAGATAAAAGATAAAAAAGAAAAAAAAAAAGAATAGAAGAGAAAAAAAGAAAAGAAAGAAGGCATCCACTAAAGTCTTGTAAATCAAATAAATAACTTTGGGGAAACAGTGAGTATAAATAAAAGCAGCATTAGGACTTGGTGTTAACTACTTTTTAAAAGAAGTCTTTTCATACTAGGCTTCTTCTATAGAACTGAGTTTGTTAAAAAATAGAATACTACCGTATATCTTACGAGATATATTTTTACATGCCTGTCTATAAGCCACATCTCTATTTAGTCTGATAAATTCTAAATTATTCAAGTTAAACCTGAATACTTTATTGGACTGTCCAAAATATCTAATATTTAATTTCAATTTTGCTAAATACTAGAGAAATTTTTATATTTCTACTTAAATAGAATAAAGTTTTGAATAATTTCCAATTTTAAAGTCAAATTTTTTTTTTCAGGAAAAAACCTGATAATATTGATGCCTTTAACAATTCAGATTTTTATAAGGACAGCAAAATAATCAATGTTCTTCATATGTAAACATGTAAAGAAAAAAAAGACATGATCTCCAGAGAATTCCTTAAGTCACTGTTTGCCTTCCTACCAGGGATATATAACTTCCTTCCTTTTGCATACATGCTCAGTCACTCAGTTATGTCTGACTCTTTGCGACCCCCTGGACTGTAGCCTGCCAGGCTCCTCTGTCCATTAAACTGTCCTTGCAAGAATACAGTGGGTTGCCATTTTCTACTTCATTCTTCCTATTATGTTAGCCATTATGATTAGCATCATTGTTGGTAATATTTACAATCATTTCCCTACTTTTTCCTCATGTATTTAGAATGCTTATGAATGAAAATCTTCTTTTTAAATGCAACTTATTAAAGAACATTTTGAAAAATCCCTAAATCAAATTTTCATATCAACATCACAATTATTGACAATATTTATTCAAAGTGTTTATTCTAGTTGATGTTTACTATCTATTGAACATTCACGAGGCTGCATACAATGCCTTTTCTGTACTTTTTTTCACTTCCCTAAAGAGAGGGGGGTCATTTAATTCAACTTTAGCCAGCAAAGAATCTTCACCAAAGATGTATCAATTCATACACATGTTCAACCTTCTGAGGATGATCTATAACATCTGTTTTCAATTAAAGTGAAGGAAATACCCTGTATAATGCATGTTCTGTCAGAAAAGCAACATGGGAAATGAACACTAATGTTTCATGAGGCCACTTCATATTGAAAAGGTAGGTCAATCAATCAATCTTTGAAAAAGTTACTGGTACTCATTTTATGTGAAATACTTCACTACATGTTTAAAGCAAAATATAATAGGGAAATCTACTTCTCAAAGCTTTTACATTATAATTGGCGGTATCCTCACATGATAGGAATCAAATAGAAGAAAAAGAAATGATTCTCTTGGGTACCTGAATGGAAAAAAAGTTGTATTGTCAGACAATGAAACTAGTGAGAAAAAGTTGTATTGTCAGACAGTGAAACTAGTGAGAATTTGATTAAAAGAAAGAACACCTAAAAAGGAAGTGGGGGTATCTTTCCTTAGAGTCTACTTAGCATATAGATAGAGGAATGCTTCATAGAAGAAAAAAGTCATCGATCTTCAATGGTGAAAGAATAAAGCTGTAACATAAACTTCACAAAATAAGTAAATCTTCACACACCTACAACCTTGAAAATATAACTTCAGTAGTTTTCAGAGCAGAATCTTGCAAACCTTCCAAGAGGATTCATAACAATAGCCCTGTAGCTTCTGAGACTTACACTGAAAGCCTTCTATGAACATTAATTCACTTCTAAATGAGTGGTCTTGACAGATTCAAGAATAAAAATCAAGGACTGGTCAATTGTCATTCTCACTCCTTCCCTGGCAGTTCATTTGGCATTGTGTAGACCTATCCACAGAGCTTAGCAAGAAAGACACTGGGAAGTGGGCTTGAAATTGAAACATTTGAAATTTCAGAAGACTTAAATGAAGCTGAGTTAGCCTGGCATCATTTTCCTGGCCAGTAAAGTCTTTTCAGACAGTAAAAATCTACATTAAGGAGTGTATTCTGAATAAATAAAAGAATCTTCCCAAAAGACATCTGTATTAATTAAAGCTGGAAAATGGAGTCATTCATTGGAAAAACCACTCTTTTCTCAGCTTTCTAGTCTGAAGGTACTTTCCTGAATTTAAAATCAGAAAGGATTAAGTGTTAACTGCAGTACACTGGCAGCCTCCACCAGCCTTTTGAAATATGGGGGTCATTTACATTTGATATGTTCTCATATCTTTAGTGCTCAATCCACCTTCTAAGAAGCTGGAGTGTTTTTCTAAGAATTCTGCCAGAAATAAAAAATGTCACCACTTGTAATCTACATTATGTTATAGGCAGCTGACAACTGAGAACTTTGTCCTCACCTGATGATTTCCAGTCAACTCTTGTCAGGGTCAGGGGGCTGGTGACAAATTGAGAGACTGAACTGGAACAGAGTATCCCATGGAAGGATCTGGGAAAGGAGAAAACAGGGACAATGCTCAGTCACCACCCTTATTAGAGAATATTAGTTAATACTACTAGCTAGAAAAATGAAATCAGTGTACAAAGGATGGGAAATGGCAAGAAAAATGCAGATATAGCCTGAACCCAGATCTCTGAAATGGTAGAAGGGTAGGGGGGGGGGTGGGGGGGCAAGTCTGACCCAAAAAAAGCTACAGCAAGTGTGACCAGAGAGGCCTGCTTACTTTCTGTCTCTTATACACATCTTACTTCACTACATGTTTAAAGCAAANCTTCGCGACCCCATGGACTGCATGCAGCCTCCCAGGCTCCTCTGTCCACTGATTTTCCAGGCAAGAGTACTGGAGTGGGGTGCCATTGCCTTCTCCGAATACCAGACCAGAGAGTGCTTATTATGAGTTCAGTTGTACATACAGTGACATAGTGGTGTAATTTCTGGTAGACAACATGGTAAATATAAAAGCACTGTGTGATAACTCTGCTTTCAGTTATTAATGAATACAAACATCCTGTGTAAGTTTTTTCCTTCAACGTGTCTGACATGATTTTCTACAATCAACACCTCATCACCTGATTGTTCTAAATATTCTATTTTTGACACACAGGAATGTTTCTAGGTTTTATTAATAAAGTAAAAATATATAATTTATTCCATAAAGAACATTATGAATACTTCTTAAATTTATCTTTTATCATAAACACTGATATTCTGATGTTTTGTCTTCTCATTATTCATAATGTTTATACTCTAAGGGAATAGAAAGGAAATGTTATGCTTCATAAAAAGTAACATACCAGATATTTTAAAACCATCTAAAATGTAATATTATGCCTAAAATGTAAATTCTAAAATTCATTTTGTTGTACTGCTAATAAAGTGGGCCCAGAAAGTTACAGTGATTAAAATCACAACTATCTGATGGTAACATTTAGGATGAGAATATCAAACCTGGGAAAGAATAGGATTTAACTTAATATTAACCATACAGAGACTTTTTACAATGTTCAATTTTCATAACTTTTTAAAATAAAATCTTGAGGAGCTAAAAATTATTTAAACAAATCCAATTAACAAGTATTTTTTTGTACCAACAATGTATGATATACATTTTTCTACAAAAGAAGCATGATTTCTTAGTATTATAAAAATGTGCTCCTTCCACATAAAATGCACCAAAAATTATTCCAGTATTATATTAAACTTTGTTTTATATAATAAAGTACCACTATTATAAAAATATATTGAGAATTTTGTATTCTTCTTCATTGGGAATTGACATTGTTAAGAAAGGTAAATAGCTCAATATCTGTCATCTATCCATAACAGTAAATATTATAGAAGTGATTTGTATTCACAACAATGTTACAAATGTCTCTGTCTTCTGATCTTTAAGTTGTGCTTCTTAAAACATATTGTATCAATCTTGAAGAATTATATGACAGCAAAGATCCTTGAAAGTGTATCTGATTCATCTTGCTGGCTTCAGCTGGAAATGCATGAAAGTCATGTAAGACAGGTGAATCTTATTATTCAATAACTACACAGTAGGAAAATTCACAAATCCTCTTCCAAATAAGTACATTTTTTAATTCAATGACCTTTGCTATCAAAACAGTCCTTAATATCTGTGACTGGGTTAAATTTATTTCCTCAGTGGAAATGGGGAACGACATGACATTGTATATTTAGGATACTTACGACTGAGTTCCATGGAATACCTAATCACAAGAACCCTCACTAAAAATCTTTTTCATGTCAAAATTAATGTTCACATATTCGATTTATATTATATGCCAGTCTCAACTTTATCTGTTAAGGAATAAATCTGGTTACTTATCCACATAATTTTCCATTCTATATTACAAGATTATCATTTTTAAGCTTATGGGAAGAGTTTCAGTATCATGTTTTAGCTTCAGCATTCTGAGGAACAAATCATGTGTTCCTCACCTGGATTTCAGTTATTGCTTTTCTTTAGTATTTTGGATTTAATTATTTCTATAGTGAGACAACAAATACTCATTTTCCCCAGAGATTTACCTTTGGTCCTATGTTGGTTAGTGTTACAGAGAAATGCTAAGGAGTGCAACATCTAGCCAAAATGTTCAACTTGGAGAGAAAAAGTTTTTCTAAAAGAAAAGCTTTTCTAAAGACTCCATTTGCCTTTTCTAAAGTTATGAAGAAAAGCAATGAAATGACAACATCTTTTTAAAATATTTCCCACTGACTGCCATTGAACACTGATCCTGTCTAAAGTCTCAGTATACAACTGAAATACCTCTTTTTTAGGACAGAACTTCAAGATCAATGACATAGTTCAACTAAACTGAATCACCATCAGATTTCTGACAACATCTTCTAGAGACGTCCAGTCAAATCTATCACTGATACTTGTGCCTGCATCATTATTTGTGTAATCTTCATTTCTGACAATGATTTCCGTCTAAGAAAAGTGAGTTGCCTTCCAAAACCAAATCAGCTCGGCCTGGTATATAGAAACTCATTCCAAATGATGATCACTTTAAAGAGATGAATACCATGCAGTATGTAGCAAGCTCTTTTTTGTTGGTTTAGCCTCTCCCTTTGTGTTCCCTTTGCTTTAACTGTATCTCCTCCAAAATCCTAATGTGCTTAGAAAAAGCACATTTGGATTATATAGCAGATCATCCAATTAGAGTACTAGCTCACTCACTAAAACATTTACCCAACTGAAGGATACCTCCAATCAGCAGGCATTTTTATTGCATATGCAGTAAAATTTGGTAGGGATTACAAGTTCATGGTTAAACACATTCCATTAAGAGAAGTATATGCTGCAGAGAATGGTCTTGCCTGAAACATACACATATACTTGGTCCTTTGAGGTAATGTCTTTTTAAAACACAAAATACCTTATTTTGTTGTCTAGCATATTTTAGTCAGCTTTTTGTTTATACACTCCATCTATGTTGTATGTGTAATTTAGGTTTGCTGATTTTCAGTGTGATGGATGATTTCATAATTATATCACAA
The DNA here is from genome assembly GCA_006410615.1 of Neotragus moschatus. Lineage (NCBI taxonomy): Eukaryota > Metazoa > Chordata > Mammalia > Artiodactyla > Bovidae > Neotragus > Neotragus moschatus. The sequence continues at coordinate 249,038 of SJYA01000618.1, read as the reverse complement.
TAATTTATCCACTCCATTCTTGATCGACATTTATGTTATTTCCAGGTTTTAGCTATTATAAATAACACTGCTATGGGTATTTTGTGACAAGCCTACTGCATATGTGTACCCACATATGTTGGAAGTAAAGTGGAATTTCAAAGTCATAGAAAACATCTATTTTAAAAGTTAGTAGGTTATATCAAATGCGTTTCCAAAGTGTTTGTACAAAAACTTTCTTCCACCAGTAGTGTATGAGATATTCTGCTGCTTTAAAATCTTATAAAAATTTGGTATTGCCAATTTTTATAGCCCTTTCAGAAGGGTGTTAGTGGTATATTGTAGTAATTTTTATTTGTATTCTCCAGTGATTAATGAGATTGCTCACTTTTGCATTTACACTGGCCAATTTGATATATCCTATTTTGTGAAGTGCCTGTTTAAGCCCATTTTCTTTTGGATGCTGTGTTTCTCCAATGATATGCAGTTTTCCTATATTCTATCCAGAATACAGAATATAGTCTTTTCTAGATTACGTGATTGGCAAATATTTTCATTCATTTTCCTTTCTCTCTTAATGGGAACTTTTAACAAGTAATTTTAATGTAGTCTAATTTCTCAGTCTTTTTATTATTATTATTAATGCTTTTAGGAGTCTCTTTTAAAAATATTTCTCTACCTAAGATAATAAAAATGCTCTTCTATGTTTTCTAAAACCTTTTGTTTTGCCTCCCAAAGCATATAGTGAATCAGTAATTGTTACTTTATGTATGAAAGGGAAAAAGGTCAAGTTATTTGTTTTTCCCATATGGACATCTACTTGGCATTGTCCCATTTGTTGAAAGGAAAATCTTTCCCCACTAACCTGTAGTGCCACCCTTGTACCATATAAAATCATCTATACTCATGAAGTTGCTCTGATATATCTGTTCTGTTTTACTGATTTATATTTGTTTGTCTTAGTCAGTACTTTCATACTTATTGTTGCTTTACAGTTAAGCATATATATATTTGATAGGGGCTTCCCAGGGGTGCAATAGGAAATAATCTGCCTGTCAATGCAGGAAATGCAATAGATGCAGGTTTTATCCTTGGGTCAGAAGATCCCCTGGAGTAGGCAATGGCAATCAACTCCTGCATTCTTGCCTGGAAAATGCCATGGACAGAGGAGCCTAGTAGGCTACAATCTATGAGGTTGCAAAGAGTCAGACACAACTGAGTGTGCACGTGCACATACACACACATACCTGATAATCTGATAAGAGAAATTCTATCAACTTGTATGTTTCCAAGCATGTCTTGGTTTGGAAATAACCTTTGCATTTCCAAACCAATAACAGTTTACAATGTTCATGTAAGAACCAGCTGGCATTCTTACTAGGATTACACTGAATATATGAATCAATTTGAGGGAATGTAACTTCTTTAAGTTATTAAATCCCTTTACTATTGGACTCAGTATCAGTTCAGTTCAGTCGCTCAGTCGTGTCCAACTCATTGAGACCCCATGAATCACAGCACGCCAGGCCTCCCTGTTCATCACCAACTCCCGAAGTCCACCCAAACCCATGTCCATCAAGTCGGTTATGCCATCCAGCCATCTCATCCTCTGTCGTCCCCTTCTCCTCTGGACCTCAATCTTTCCCAGCATCAGGGTCTTTTCAAGTGAGTCAGCTCTTCTCATCAGGTGGCCAAATTATTGGAGTTTCAGCTTCAACATCAGTCCCTCCAATGAGCACCCAGGACTGATCTCCTTTAGGATGGACTGGTTTGATTCCTTGCAGTCCAAGGGACTCTCAAGAGTCTTCTCCAACACCATAGCTCAAAAGCATCAATTCTTCGGTGCTCAGCCTTCTTTATAGTCCAACTGTCACAACCATGCATGACCACTGGAAAAACCAAGCACTTGGCCTTGACTAGACGGACCTTTGTTGGCAAAGTAACGTCTCTCATTTTGATTATGCTATCTAGGTTGGCCATCACCTTCCTTCTAAGGAGTGTCTTTTAATTTCATGGCTGCAAACACCATCTGCAGTGATTTTGGAGCCCAGAAAAATTAAGTCAGCCACTGTGTCCACTGTTTCCCCATCTATTTGCCATGAAGTGATGGGACCAGATGCCATGATCTTAGTTTTCTGAATGTTGAGCTTTAAGCTGACTTTTCCACTCTCCTCTTTCATTTTCATCAAGAGGTTCTTTAGTTCTTCTTCACTTTCTGCTCAATATATGCTTCCATTTATTTAGGTCTTCTGTAATCTATCTTAATGATATTTCTAGTGCTATCTGTGACAATTTTTCACAGGATTTATTCCAATGTATTTAAAACACATTGATTCTATTGCAAAGGCTATATATATATATATATATATATATGCATATAATTTTATTGCTACATTTTGATGCAGTATCCAACAATTTTGTCAAATTTGCACATCATTTATAATAATGTATATGTTTATTCTCCTTTCCTTTTCTATTCTTTCACCTTTCAAAAAATACCTTCTTGTACTGGTAGTGTTCCTGTATCTCAATATTAACCTTAAAAAGGCTAACTGAAGCTATCTTCTAAAACTGTTTTCCAGCTTGCATTTATCAGTAAACTCTTTGTGGGAGAGGAGGAGTTCATAGAGGAGTTCTCTCAATCCACATATGTTTATTGGATTTAAAAGATTCACCGACTCTTCTCTGTTCCTTCTAAAGATATTATGACTGATACCCATAGTATGCTGATTACTTGTGGTTAGTAGGCTGTTCTAAATGTGTTTCTGTATTTCTGCTCACATTTTTCAGACTGTATTTCCAAATTTTTCTTCTTATCATATCATTAAGAGTGTTTAAATGTATGTATACATGATTCAGAACAGGTGACTCATAATTTTCCTGAAAATTCAAAGCTCACATGATAGTTAAAATGCTTTCTACCTTATCCATTTAATCCTTTAAGTTATACTCTTGAGAAATCCACTGTGTAATTTTATGTAGTATAAAATTAACATTTACAGTGAGATTTAGTGAAAATATATTAAAGGTAAGTCAGCCTTCAGAATCAGAGGTTCCTCATTTCCATCAAGTATTATGTGGATGACGATCTCCTTTCTCCCTGTAAAATGTGTGCTACATTTGCATTAACCGTAAAAATACATTAAAAACTCATAATTATGGTAGTAATGATGCCTTTTAAATAGTGCTAAAAAGTATAAAAGTACAAAACCTCTCAAAAGACTTATATAGTATGAAAAATAAATTATGCCACTTCATTCAGTGAATTTTAATTAAGCTTCTTTAGCTACTTTTGCCATCAGTTTATTTCACTCAGCTGAATACTCTAATAATATTTTCATTAAATATTTATATGAACAATCAAACGCTGCAAATGAAAAGCATATCCCTTGACATTCAAGATGGTTTCCAGGCGGATATCAGCAGTTTGTTATGTTGGTAGAGCTCATTTCAATAGTTTAGAATGATGTTTTCCATTAGCTTTGAGTATCTTACATCCGACCTTAGAATAAAGGCTATTCATCATGTCTTCTAATTTCTAAATTTTATTTTTTCATTGCAAAAGTATTGATAGAAAATTAAGTGCATTTAAAAGTTGGGGTCATGTTCTACTAATTCAGCCAAGGAAATTGATTAACACAGATCATTTTTTAAAGCACTAGAAAATATACTCTTTGGTCATATATGTTTAATACCATCCTGTTCCTATCAGTTTATATTTCCATTAAGGAGAGGTGAATCTAATATTTGACTTCAGTTTTATATGTGATTTTTCAATTTATGAATGCATAATAGCATGATGACTGCAACTTAATTGTCACATTTAGTTTTAAGTCCTATAAGGGTAATCACAGGATAAATCTGTGCATTTCTCCTCCTGAAATATTTGTCTCAGTTTCATGGTTCCTTTTGGAGATCACTGGAAATTAATATCAAAATGATCCTGTATATTTTCCAAATTATAAATCTAAAAATTAGGTTGATATCACAAGTTTCAAATAAACACAAAACTTCTTGGGTGGCCGTTTTGAATAATCAAGAAGTTACAACTAAAACTTAAAAAAGTAGAAATTATTAGCTTCACAGTATAATTCTGTAACACGTGTTATAAGTTTGTAGTTACAAACTGGGATGTACAAAAAAAGTTATTTTTAAGCACATTAAATATGACTTATTTGTATCCCTTTTTGATTAATGGTGATTAACGGGAAATTTAATTTAGATCATTAAAGGGCTGATCCATACACAGCTCAAGGCCTTGGGCCCAGAGTATCTTTCAAAATTTCAGGTTTTACTATTCTTTGTTTGCAAAAATGGAACACTGTCCTAAACAGCACAGCTTCTTCAGACTGATTGTTCTACTATTTCTATGATATATTGGGGTCCAGGGCATATATTTGATGAGAGAAACCCTGATGTGTAGCATCAAACTTCTCAGTCACAGTTAATAGGTAATATCCTCCAACCTCTCCAAGATATTCCAAGGGCCTGAGCTATTATCCTTACTTGCTCTGAAGACCCCAGACCTTAGACCAAGCCTGCTTATTGTGAAACATCTTCCTTATCACAATGTTTCAAATTCCCACCCCACAGTCACTAGTTCATCACATTCCATATATTTCTTGAGACTACAGCATACTGATCTTAATCAGTTTTGTCTTGGCTTGAGTGACCACGTAATTAGTCATCCAAACCAGAGCATTTTTCAGGTTAGGAGGTATTCATAATCATGACAAGGCAACAGATATAGCTGGCTGTTTTAGATTAGGCTCCTCAGAAACAGACCCTGATTTATATAAAGTGATTTCTTATGATGCAGTCCCACAAAAACCTGATAAAGGATTAGGGAAATAGAGTTGTGATGGAAAAGTAGCCAAGGAAGAAGGCTGCGTCAGTGGTGTCCCATGAGAGTGCACTTTACCAGATAAAGTATAGCACATATAGTTACAACGGATTTTAAATTAAATAATAATTATTTTGTAGTATAAGTATGTTCCAAATATTTCATTAGCCATACTTATATCAAAAAAAAAATTTTTTTTCTTGTTGACTGTCCTGTTTTTTATTTGCTAAATTTGGTAAATCTACCCAAGAGGTATTTGGAGAGCGAAAGAGTGTAGATCCCACCTAAGAGTGCCAGGACACAGGAAAGCTAGTGTATTTAAATCTCTGTATCCATCCACCACTGGTTGAGCACTGCTTGGAGGAACAGAAATTCCCAGACAATTCCATCTCTCTGTGTACTCAGATGAAAGGGATTATAGGAGTCTGAGGGTTCAGTTCAGTTCAGTNGAGAGCAAAAGAGTGTAGATCCCACCTAAGAGTGCCAGGACACAGGAAAGCTAGTGTATTTAAATCTCTGTATCCATCCACCACTGGTTGAGCACTGCTTGGAGGAACAGAAATTCCCAGACAATTCCATCTCTCTGTGTACTCAGATGAAAGGGATTATAGGAGTCTGAGGGTTCAGTTCAGTTCAGTCACTCAGTCGTGTCCGACTCTGCGACCCCACGAATCGCAGCACGCCAGGCCTCCCTGTCCATCACCAACTCCCAGAGTTCACTCAGACTCACGTCCATCGAGTCAGTGATGCCATCCAGCCATCTCATCCTCTGTCGTCCCTTTCTGCTCCTGCCCCCAATCCCTCCCAGCATCAGTCTTTTCCAATGAGTCAACTCTTCGCATGAGGTGGCCAAATTACTGGAGTTTCAGCTTTAGCATCATTCCTTCCAAAGACATCCCAGGGCTGATCTCCTTCAGAATGGATTGGTTGGATCTCCTTGCAGTCCAAGGGACTCTCAAGAGTCTTCTCCAATGTAGCTTTCCCAAAAAGAGAAACAAGTGCTAGCTGTTGGCATAGAAGCACACTAGGTGCTTCCATTCACAAAGATGGCAAAGAGATCTGAGGGTGTATGGGCAGGGCACTGACAGCATCTGCTGCCCTCGTGTTATCCCGGGAAAACTGAGATGTGTGGTCGTCTTGACAAAAGCTAGTGGTCTATGTGGAGGGCTAGAAAGCACTCTTAAAAGTAAGAAGAAATGCTTTTTTTGTATTTCAATGATAATGAGATTCTTCCAGAACACTAAAAAAAATAGTATATCCTCCCACACATTCACAGTTTTACATCTCAATGAATTACTACCGTGCCATCAAAATTAACTGTGACACATACTCTCAATTTTGTAGTTATTGGAAGTGAATTTATTCCTTGAAGATTATTTTAATTTAATAGAAATTAAGAGATCAAGAAATGAAGCTTCTTACTTTATTTTCACACAAATTTAGCCATTTATGATATATTTTCTTCCCATAAGTGAGACAAATATGCATGTTACTTGCATGTAACCTGAAGATTAACCAGAGCTTCATGATACAGAAGGCAATGGCTCTCCCAATTAACAGTGAAAAACTCAAGAGTATAAGGTATCACTTGGAATAAACTTCCATTTCCTTTCAGGTTCTTCTGGTAATTCCATGCCCTAAACTTAATGCATAGGCCTCCTAGATAATTAGGATGCTAATTACTATTGGAGTTTTCCTCTTACCCTAAGGTATTGTGTAGTTAAACTTATTCTAAAAGTTAACTACAACATTTCGACTCCTTGGTGTGTGTCAATAAGTAAGATAATGAAAATTGGCTTCCAGGTTCCAACGAAGGCCTTCTCTTGTAATATATAATGCCTAATTACTCAAGATAGACACATCACTCATTTATAGAGATAATTTATAGTTTCTATGCTGTCTGAATGTGGCCATCAATTAGGTCGTTGAATCTGTTAGTGCATGCCCATAAATATACAAGTAGTATATAATGGTGTCGTGTCCAACTCTTTGCGGCCCCATGGACCGTAGCCTACCAGGCTTTTCTGTCCATGGGATTTTCCAGGCAAGAATACTAGAGTGGCTTGCCATTTCCTTCTCCAAGGAATCTTTCTAACCCAGGGATGGAACACGGGTCTCCTGCTTTGCAGGAAGATGCTTTACCCTCTAAGCCACCAGGGAAGTCCTAAGATAATTAGATTGACATCTTAGAGACACCACCTAACAAAACTACATAGCCCATAAAGATGTATCTTTTTAGGAAATGTGACAAAGTACCTTTCAGTCCAGAGCCCTAACTAGGATGTACACTTTCTGGTGAGTCTCAGTGTATAGATCCTCCTCTCTTCATAGCCCATGGGACCAAAGGTATGTTTGTCACTGCAGGATACTGAATGCTCTTACAGAGAAAGATATGGGACACGTTGTTCCTCATGTAGGAAAAAAACAACAGAAATAAACAAAAAAAAACTCCCCACTCTATGACTTATTTGATTATATCCCATGTGTCTTAGCTTATCCTCCAAGATCCATCTTGACCTGGCCTATGCATTTTCCTGATCTCAACTTCTGGTAGCTCTTTCTTAAACACACACCATTACAGCATACCCAAAATTAACACAATATTTTCCCTTTGCTAAAACTACTCCATTTCATTAGAATGTGGTCACTACATTCCTTTCTCATGTCCCCTGGCTAATAGCTACTTATCCTTTAATACTATATTCAGGGAACACACTCTGGGAAGACTTCTCTGATCTTTCCCAGACTTGGTAAGGCACTGCACCTACTCTCCCACAATATACAGTGCATATACTGTCTTCATAACCTGATGTATTGGTGTACTTTACCCACATATGTATCCTTTTCCCTAGATTTTTGTTTGTTTGTTTTTGAGCAGAAGATGAGATCTAACTTTCTTTGCAGTCTCTAAATTTAGCAGAGTATCCAAGACACATAGAAAAATTTGAATAATAGTTTATTAAAGAATGAATTCAATAATAGCAGATTCTGGCTTACTACTGAAGCTGAGAACAAATGACCATGAATCGAAGATAAGTAAATGTTAAACCTTCAGTTTAAATACAGGTCTGTTTCATCTATGTGGATTATTAAATATGGCTCTAATACAGATACTTGTTAACTGGTAGACTTATGATATAATGCATTAATACCAGAGTTAAAACATGAAATTCACTGTTGAATTTTTATAGAGCTAACATTAAAGAGAATATTATAATATATACAACTTTTTATATCTTATTTTAATCATTTTTCATATTTAGATATAGGTAAGCATATACATACATATGTAAAAGCAAATGGATGATTATAGTAATTTTACGAGGAGAACAAAATAATAATTATTCATTTATACATGTCCACATCACCTTATGCTTTAAGAGTTAAAGATGACAGGATTACAGTAACTTCTTTAAGCTTTAGAAAAAGACAGTTGAGTAGCAATGTCAAAATCAATTAACAATGATATTTAGAATGTCAGAGTAAATTCAAACGCTCTGATCTTATTTTTTCTAAATCCCATGAAAAGAAAGTTTCATTTAGTCTAATCATAAAAAGTAGAGATTGCCTAAGACCAACAAACTTAAATCTGTATTCTAGTAATCAAGGACGGTGCGTATCATCAAAGCATTAGACCATTATTCTCTCTTACTATTTAATCAGAAACTGGTCATTGTCATTTTGCACATAAATTCTTTGAGGCATATTAGATGATACTATAACATTTAAATAATGCTTTTCATCTTTAACATAATTTATAAATATGAAGTAAGTAATTTTGCAAAGTGGCTATTTGAAAATTTTATCTCCCTTGAAAGTGATTATGCTTAAAATTTCTTTTTAGTTGCACTGTATTTAATTTTGCAAACATTACACTTCACAACTAAACTAATCCATCACTTTCTTCCCAAGTACTATTTACTCTGATACTAAATGAGATAAGCATTAGATACTTACATAGTAATTCTATCAGGGATCTCAACCAGTGGACAGTTTTATCATTCATATCTTGTTCTTGTGCTTCTGGGGGAAATTCTCAATGATGTAGTTCTATTTCTTGGAAATAAAGTGGACAACAGTCTTTAACATCATGCTTCAGTAGGAAAAAATGTTCACTATTAGATAGATCACATGAATACCATGTTATTAGGGTAATGAAAGTAATACTACAAAAATACTACATTATGTATTGTCTTTCCAATTGCTTTGAATGAACAGAGACACATTTTGGCACAAAGCAAATACTGGGGATTTATTGTGAGAGTACACTGAAACTATACAAAAAAAAAATCTCAATGACCCAGATAACCACGATGATGTGATCACTCACCTAGAGTCAGACATCCTGGAGTGCAAAGTCAAATAGCGCTTAGAAAGCATCACTACAAATAAAGCTAGTGGAGGTAATGGAATTCTAGCTGAGCTTTTTTAAATCCTAAAAGATGATGCTGTGAAAGTACTGCACTCAATATGCCAGAAAATTGGAAAATTCAGCAGTGGCCACAGGACTACAAAAGGTCAGTTTTCATTCCAATCCAAAAGAAACGTAATGCCAGAGNGAAAGCATCACTACAAATAAAGCTAGTGGAGGTAATGGAATTCTAGCTGAGCTTTTTTAAATCCTAAAAGATGATGCTGTGAAAGTACTGCACTCAATATGCCAGAAAATTGGAAAATTCAGCAGTGGCCACAGGACTACAAAAGGTCAGTTTTCATTCCAATCCAAAAGAAACGTAATGCCAGAGAATGTTCAAACTACCACACAATTGCACTCATTTCAGATACTAGTAAAGTAATGCTCAAAATTTTCCAAGCTAGGCTTCAACAGTACATGAACCAAGAACTTGCAGATGTTTAAGCTGGATTTAGAAAAGGCAGAGGAACCAGAGAGAAAATTGCTAACATCCGTTGGATCATAGAAAAAGCAAGAGAATTCCAGAAAAATATCTACTTCAGCTTCGTTGACTACACTACAGCCTTTGACTGTATTTGGATCACACCAAACTGAGGAAAATTTTTCAAGAGACAGGAATAATAAACCACCTTACCTGCCTCCTGAGAAACCTGTATGCAAGTCAAGAAGAAACAATCAGAACCAAACATAGAAAAATAGACTGTTTCCAAACTGGGAAAGGAGTAAATCAAGGCTATATATGGTCACCCTGCTTATTTAACTTATATGCAGAGTACATTATGCAAAATGCTGGTCTGGATGAATCATCACAAGCCAGAATCAAGATTACTGGGAGAAATATCAATAACCTCAGATATGCAGATGATACCACTCTTATGGCAGAAAGCAAAGAGGAACTAAAGAGCCTCTTAAAGGTGAAACAGGAGAGTGAAAAATTTGGCTTAAAACTCATCATTAAGAAAACTAAGATCATAAAATCTGGTCCCATGATTTCATGACAAATAGATAAGGAAACAATGGAAACAGTGATAGACTTTATTTTCTGTGCTCCAAAATCACTGGAGACTGTGCCTGCAGCCATGAAATTAAAAGACTCTTTCTGCTTGGAAGAAAAGCTATGACAAACTTAGGCACCATATTAGAAACCAGAGAAAACTATGCCAACAAAGGTCTGTATAGTTAAAGCTATGGTTTTTCCAATGAGTCGTGTATGGATGTGAGAGTTGGACCATAAAGAAAGCTGAGCGCTGAAGAACTGATGCTTTTGAACTACGGTGTTAGAGAAAGCTCTTGAGAGTCCCTTGGATTGCAAGGAGATCAAACCAGTCAATCCTAAAGGAAATCAGTCCTGAATATTCATTTGAAGGACTGATGCTAAAGCCCCAATACTTTGGCCACCTGATGTGAAGAACCAACTTATTAGAAAAGGTCCTGATGCTAAGATTGAAGACAAGAACAGAAGGGGATGACAGAGGACAACATGGTTGGATGGCATCACTGACTAAATGGGCATGAGTTGGATCAAGCTCCAGGAAATGGTGAAGGACGTGGAAGCCTGGCATGCTGCAGTCCATGGGGTCGCAGAGTTGAACACAACTGAGTGACTGAAAAACAACAAGTACTGGAATATGCATAATAAGAAAAAACATGTTTATGAGCGTTACATTAAAAGTTTCCCAAGGAGAGAACAAGATTGTGGAGGAGTGCTGGACATGGAGTACATGTCTCTGCTTGGATACATCAGGAATACACCTTCAGACACAGAAGTTCATGCAGAACACCAGCTGAAAGTAGACAGGAGTACATGACCAGTGGAAAAGAATATNGTTACATTAAAAGTTTCCCAAGGAGAGAACAAGATTGTGGAGGAGTGCTGGACATGGAGTACATGTCTCTGCTTGGATACATCAGGAATACACCTTCAGACACAGAAGTTCATGCAGAACACCAGCTGAAAGTGGACAGGAGTACATGACCAGTGGAAAAGAATATATAGGACCAGGCAAAGCTCAGTAGGACGAAGGAACCAGGATGGAAAACAGGAGTGTTAGTAGGACTGGACCTGCCCTTGGTGGGGAGGGGTACTGAAACAGGGATCTGATCCCCATTTCAGGACAATTGTCTGAGTCAGAGGAGAAACATTTAAGGCTGTGAGTGAAATAGCTGATCTGTGGCAGCCTAAATAGAATGAGAATCAGATAGTTCTTGCTCCAGCCACACATACCCCGGGCAGGAACACTGGTCCCCTGGAAGGCACAGTATGTGGGAACTGGAGTTTAGGGATTGAGGAGCAATTCCTGGGCAAGGGCTGCTGTTGATTGCAGAGAGACAGATGGAGGGGATGTGAGAGAGGAGATTGCAGGGGGAAATTCCTGTGGAGGAAAGCTGGGCAGCCATGGAAGCAAGGTGATACTGCTAAGTCCTGCACAGGGGATGGAGCATCACCATAGCCTCTCTCTCCCACATCAGCAGCTGAACCATAGACAGGCTGGCCCATCAAATGCCTGACTCACTGATCTACAGAGTAGGACCCCATCCAGGGTGCCCTTTTAAGTTCCTGACACGCCAATCTACAGAGTAGGACAGTAGCCAGGGGGACCCCTCTATGTGCCTAATATGCTGAACAACAGAAGGACCCCAGACAAGGGAACCTTTTAATTGACTGAATGGGCAGAGCTACAGAGAAAGACTGGTCAAAGAGGCCCTCTGATCGCCAGCTACAAGATGCTCAAAAAAGACTGACGGGGCAATAACTCCTGCATCGGAGAGTGTCCCTGCACACTTGGTACTGCCAGGGTCCCCATAAACCAAGCAGCTGTATCATCTTCACATTCAACTCTCACTGGGGCAAAACTGCTGTAGGCAGAAAAGTCTTTAAGTCTATGCACTCAGGGTCGCTTCGGTCGTGTCCGTCTCTTTGTGACCCTGTAAACTGTGGCCTGCCAGACTTTTCTGTCAGGGATGGTGGTTCTCCAGGCAAGAATATTGGAGCGTATTGGCCAATGCTGGTTGCCATACCCTTCTAGAGCACTGTATTTCCTGCTGCCCTAGCTGCCAACTCTCCTGAGTACCTGGTGCTGCCAGAATACCTGAGACCCAAGCAGCTGCACCACCTCCACACCTGGCCCTCACAGGGGCAAACCCAAGTCCTCCAGGGCAGCCTCAGGAGCAAACCCCAGTGGATGACCCACATGCAAAGGTGGAAGTAAAACCACAATTGAAACCCAGGGGCAGTATGACTAAGGAAGAAGACCCAAAACCTCCCCACCAGCTGTACAAGCTGCAGATTAAATCCACATGATCAACTAGGCAGACTGTGCCTATGGAATATGTAAAGATCATTGCGAGCTCCCACAAAAGAAAACACACTAGTTCTGATATCTGTGGACATTGAAGACAAGAACACACAGGAATAGAACCAGATTAGAATCTGAGCTGCTCCCACTGCAGGTCCAGAGATCAGCACAGTGTTGGAGGGCATCCTAGGGAGGTAAGGTGGACTGTGACTCCCAGTGAGGGAAAGGACTCTGACACCAATGACTCAAGAAAAACATTATTCTTATTTTTTGACTTGTTCTGTAGAAAATTTTGGAGTTTGGGGTTTTTTCCCCTCTGTTGTAGTTGTTGATTTTATTGGCACTATGAAATCCAATTAAGCCTTTGAGCTTTATTTTCCCTCAGTCACATTTTTTATTGTTGTGATAAACATCTGCCTCTGTGTTGAGCTTTACAGTTCTGTGGAGTTTTCCTATATAATTGTCTTTTCTCTTTAATTTTAATTTTTTAACATATTAATATTTTTTCTACACTTATTTCTTTGTTTGCTTTTCCTATTGTTCTTTTCCCCTTGCAATAAATATTTAACATATATAAACCTTTATATTCCTCTATTTAACTTTGCATATCTATTCTTTCTTTCTCTCCTTTCCTCTCAACATATTTGTTTAGTCTTATTTTAATTGCTTTATTCCCCAACTGGCACCTTACTTTAGTTTTGTTTTCCAGTTTGTGCTTTAGTTAGTTTTCTTCTGGTAGATAAAATTTTTGGTTTCCTTTGTTCACTGGGTTGATCTATTTTACCTTATTTTTGTTGGACTGTTTTGATTTTGCTTATGGGTGTATGTGTATATGTGTATATTCAGTCACACTTTTCAGTTGTTATAAACCTTTGCTTCTGTGTTAGGCTTTTGCAGTTCTATGGAGTTTTCCTTTTTCTTTTTTCTTTCTTTTTCCTTTTTTTCTTTTCGCCTTTTTATAATTTAAATTTTAAAATTTTTAAAATCTGTTGTATTTTTTCTACATTATTCCTTTGTTTCCTACTGTTATTTTCCCCTTGCAGCTAATCCTTAATGTATATAAATCTTCTTCATCTACCTCTATATAACTTTCCATATGTATTCTTTCTTTCTTTTCTCTCTTTCCTTTCCTCTCAACATATTTGTTAGTTTTGTTTTCCAGTGTGTGCTTTAGTTAGTCTTGTTCTTAATTGGTAAATATAATTTTTTATTTCCCTTGTTTGCCAGGTCAATCTACTGTACTTTATTTTGTTAGACTATTTTGACTTTGCTCATGGGTGTATATGTATATGTGCATATTACATTATTTAAATTATTATTTGCCTGATTTTGTAACTACCATTTGTCTGGGGTTTACCTTTGGTTTCCATTTTTAGATATTTGTTTTAATCTCACTTAGTGCCATAACAAACAACTTGTGGAATCTCCATTCCTGACCAGAAATCAAGCTCTGAGGCTTTGGAATGGGAGCGATCAGTCCAATGCCCTAATGCCCTGTGGTAATCTATTAGAAAACTAACCCTAGGGCCCTGCTGCTGCGGTTGCTTCTAAGTCACTTCAGTCATGTCTGACTCTGTGTAACTGCATAGATGGCAGCCCACCAGGCTCCCCTGTCCCTGGGATTCTCCAGGCAAGAACATTGGAGTGGTTTGCCATTTCCTTCTCCAATGCATGAAAGTNTAGTGATCACCCCATTGTGACTGTCTGGGTTATGTAGATCTTTTTTGCATAGTTCTTCCATGTATTCTTGCCACCTCTTCTTAATATCCTCTGCTTCTGTTAGGTCCATACCATTTCTGTCCTTTATCGAGCCCATCTTTGCATGAAATGTTCCCTTGGTATCTCTAGTAAGGCATATATTATTGACATTACAGATGAGACCCTATATTCAAGGAACTTGATCAGGTTCACACAACTAGTAAGTATTAGAACTATAATATCAACTGAGATTTGGCTGATATTGAATCTAACTTATTCCTCAACAGAAGCACACTGATTTTCACAGAAATTATAAAATCAGTTCATTGCTATGAGTTGAATTTCATGTTGATTAGTCATAGGCAATAATCTCTCACTCTTATGAACTTGGAGTATATTAAGGTGGAATATATTCTCCTATTTGGGGGAGGAAAGAAAAAAAACTATGTATTCAGGGATATGAACTATGGAGAAGACTTGAGAGTCCCTTGGACTGTAAGGAGATCAAACAAGTCAATCCTAAAGGAAATTCGCCCTGAATATTCATTAGAAGGGCTGATGAAGAAGCTAAAGCTTCAATACTTTGGCCACCTGATGTGAAGAGTCAACTCATTGGAAAAGACCCTGATGCTTGGAAAGATTGACAGCAAAAGGAAAAGGGGGCAACAGAGGATGAGATGGTTGAATGGCATCACTGACTCAATGAACATGAGTTTGAGCAAACTCTGAGAGATAGTGAAGAACAGGGAAGCCTGGCGTGATACAGTCCATGAGTTCACAAAGAGTTGGACATGACCTAGCGACTGAACAACAAGAAAAGGATATGAAAGAAATAATTATCTTATATGACTCAGAACTCTTATGAAGTAGAAGTCAGGTGCTCTCAGCATAAACAAAGTTGTTAGGAATAAAGTCAGGCGGTGCCTTATCCCTTGTCCTCTGTCTCTGTCTCCCAGGCTGGTGCTTCTTTAATGGTGCCATGTTGTCCCTCTGTCTGTTAACTTTCCTGCTGAACAGCAAGCATTCATTTCATAATTAGGAGAAAAAATATTAATAGTTCAAATCATAAAATATAAACAATAAAATCAAACAATAGATATGGTGTATTATCTCCCAATAGCATTTTGTGTTCTATGGAACAAATTGTTAGTAAATATCTCTTTGGAAACCACATATAGCACCCACTGACTCCAAGAAAAATTTAGACCTTTGATCCTAGATCAGAATATTTTAAAAATTACAATAGCCTTCACAATAGAATTCAGCAAAACAGTACTAAAATTATTATATAAAAGAGAAAACTATGTCTTTACTTATTAAGGAAAAACTTTTGAATTTTCTACATTACCACTCAAATGTTTATTCCATGGTCAGAGTGGAGATTGTAGTGATAAAATAAAATAAATAATAATAGAGCAAATTATATTTCTGAAGCACATCANACAATAGCCTTCACAATAGAATTCAGCAAAACAGTACTAAAATTATTATATAAAAGAGAAAACTATGTCTTTACTTATTAAGGAAAAACTTTTGAATTTTCTACATTACCACTCAAATGTTTATTCCATGGTCAGAGTGGAGATTGTAGTGATAAAATAAAATAAATAATAATAGAGCAAATTATATTTCTGAAGCACATCACATTCTTCTTTTAGTGACATATGTTTTTAAAAGTGTCTCTGAACCTATAAATTGAGCTATCTGGGGGGGAAAATATACAAACATACATAATGGCAATAATGTGTTTTTTGAGTATTACAGCTTTCAAACAAACCCCCATCCCCAGAAGATGGCTTACCTGGTATATCTCTTATCTAAAATGGAAGAAGCACTGCTAAATGAGTTGTCTTTTATTTCTACTTTTAAAAATCTTTTCAGATTTTATTTTTTAAATTGGAGTGTAGTTGATTTACAGCGTTGTGTTAATTTCTGCTGTTCAGCAAAGTACTTCAGCTCTACATAAAAATATAGTTTTAAAACTTTCTCTGAAACCTGAGAGACTATTTATAAAATTCAAAAGACGACAGGAAGTGCTTGCTCTTACACAGGCAATAAAGATTCCTATTTTTCCCCAGAGGTTACAGCGAATCTAGTCCTTTTTATGAAAACGTGCCTTCTCAGCCTGTGGAATTCTCTTCAAAATGTGTTTGGCCTTATGAGTAATGTAATTTCAGCTACTACTTACATCTATATAAGGCAATTTACTCCTATGATACTAAAAAGCAGTATTAGTCACTCTAGACTTTCCAGCTATCACGTCTGTAAGATCCTGCTGGCTAATACCAATGAACATATTCTATATTCTAAATCTCTTTTCCTCCCTTTCTTCCCTCGAAAATATAATTTCTATTTTAAAAAAATCACAAAGTGGTAAAAATAATTTATTCATTTCCAGAAAGGAACTTAAAGGCAAACATGGTCTCTTTTGAAAAAGCTAAGGGATCAAGTGAATAAGATATTCCAGCAAAACCTCAACTATTAAAAGTTACAGAGGATAGAGTCTATTTATTCTATAACGTGAGATGGCTAGATGGCCATCGCAGGTGTTTCTTCTGCTTCCACGTCATAAAGAAAAAGGGAAATTTTGAGATCATAATGTATTATTGGTTCCAAAAGACAATAGTGGCACAAGCCTTCTTCTGATCTAATTAGCACAGGGTTCCTATCATCTCTCTCTTGAGAGCTCTAAGACACACTAGATTTAAAAAAAAAAAAAAAACTGAAGTAAAACAGTGTATAACATTGTATGACAGTTACCTTGAACTCTTTATTAGGTAGATAATTTCCATTTGATAAAGGTATTTTTCCTGAGGTTTTTATTTTATTTGGAATATATTCCTCTGTCTCCTCATTTTGCCATACTCTGTGTTTGTTTCTGTGTATTAGCAAAACCAGCTACCTTCCTAGTTCTGAAGGGTGGCCTTGTCTAAAATATGTCTCGTAGAGTCCATAAGCACAATCACTCTGGCCACTAGAGCTAGGTGCTCAATGGACATCCGGGTTTGGGCTGTGTGTGCCTGCCTGCTGTAGCAAGGGAGAGAGCAGGACTCTTGAATGGCCTCCTTGTTGAGTTGCATAGCTGTGGCTCTTTGGGATTAATGGCCTCCCAGTGGGGTGTGCCTACTGGTGTTTGCAGGTTAAAGAATTACAAATTAGCACCTGTCCGTGTCAGTATTAGCAAGGAAGAATGAGATCTCAAAAATGGTGTCAGCCAGCATCTCCGTTTCTAGGGAGAATCCCAATAGGCTTCTGCCTCTCTGGAAGATGCTTTAAGATTGGTAAGTGGATCTCCTTCACTTTTTCAAACAGATGCCTTTCAAACTGTTGTTTTGTTTTTTTGTGCTGCAAAGTGAGTCTGCAAACGAACTCTTTAAGATTGGATTCCTCATGTCCTATAGTACTATGATTTTCCTGGATGTATCCTTGTCTTTCAAAGCCAAATGTTTTGGAGGCTTATCTCTCCTGCATGGAATCTGAGGGCTGGGATGCCTGATATGAGGCACAAGTTCATGACTCTTGCAAAAGAGTTCTGTAGTTTTGAGCTCCTCCCAATTGTCGATGGCTTACCAGCAGTAGGGTGTTTCTTTGGTGAGACTATGTCTTTGCCTTCACTACAGTCTCAATGCTGCTCTTTTATCCTTTCTTGTGGAGGCTCTGTTCAAGTCTTCAGTTCTTTTCAGAGGAAACTACAACTATTTGTGGTTGTAGATTTGTTGTGTCCATGGTAGGAGGTGAATTCACAATCTCCCCATGCTACCATCTTGAACTACTGTCTAACACATACTAGTTTTTCATCTTTAGACTTCTCTTTCATTCACCTTTTTCTTTCATTCCAGACAGAGAAGATATTTTAACCTTAGGGGCAGAAAAAGCTGACTTTGACTGTTGAAAACAAATCTAATCCCTTTGCCACATGGAATAGTTGAAACTATCAAGAAAATAATCTTCCATTTGTTTACATCTCAAAGAATTATCCCCACATACTTATTCAGATTGATCTTTTCAGCAGATATCTTTGTCTGCTGGAAATATAAATGTCAAAGAGATTGGGGAAAACTAGTATCTCCTTGTATAGTAGGTCCTTTTTAAAATCATGGCTCTCATTTTTAAAAGCATTATATAAAGTACATCGTGCAATTCCGGAGACATAGCAAATATTCAATTAATAATGTATATTCTTCTTTTATTATTATAAGTCTAGGTTTACAATTATTTTGAGTAGGATTTTCTATCAAGGTAATGTCACCCAACTTCAAATCCCAAGTAGGTTGACTTAATTCCTAAGGTACCCAAGCTCCAAAATTACCATCTTCTCATTGTTCCCAATCTCTTAAATTCAATTTTAATTTCTTTACTCATTTATTCATATAGTCATTCATTCAACAAATATTCAATGAGGTGGCAAACTCTATACAAAAAAATACAAAGATAATGATAATTAACACAACCCTACCTCCATAAGAATACTGCCCAGCAGCAGATAGAGGTATTAATCTAATAATCACTCAAGTGTGAAACTGCTTTTATAATATGAAGTGGGAAGGAAAATTATAAGAGATTATATTTTTAGAGAAGTCAAGGAGGGCTGCGTTGCTTGATCTGAGACCCTTCAAAATGTCTCACACTCTTTCAGATATCAACTAGATATTAACAACAACAAATGAAATAATGTTCTAGGCAGTGAGAATGACATAGACAAAGACCCTGGAGTGGGAAAAAAATGCCAAGAACTTACAGCTTGTAGGACAGTAGGACAGAGAGGACAAGAAAGCAGCCCAGAGCAAGATGAGGTTGGGGAGTTAGATGTGAATGACAGCATCCAGGCTCTTGAGCTGGACCTTATCTGTACTTTAGCTGGAGATACGCAGGACAACTGAAGGTTGACAGCACAGGAGTGACATGAGAGTAATGAAAACCAAATGGGGCTAGAACAAGTGTAAGTGATTGACCTGGGAAATGGCACTTTCACTTGCACTGAAGAGATACAATGACCTGAGATGTCAGCCTACAAGAGAACAGAGTAGAAGCAAGGAAAAATGGTGGAGTCTAGGAATATTTAGGAAGTGAAGTCAAGATCAATGCTAACAGATTTCATACAAGAGAGTGAATGAGAGGGAGGTATTAAGAATGATGAACAGATGCATACTCTGCGATCTGACTTGCAGAGAGTAGTTTGGGAAGAAGTGTTTTCTAAGGAGAGAATGATGTAGGCAGTGCCTTTCCATTTTTGGCTTGTTTTACTCATTTGTGTAAAATAGCTACTACTCTGATGGCAGGTTGCCCATAATTCTCTACATATTTGTAATTATTTCTCAACTAGAAAAAGTACAAAACTTAGTTTGATTTAGTTGCCTTTCTACACCTCCTATGATTATTTTATTATACAGAAGTAATCAAATTAATTTAACAAAATGTTAGCAACCTAAAGGATCTTATGAGATTTCTCATGACATTTTGAAAGGGAAAAAAGTGAAATAATTACAGAAATATTGGTAACTTCTTAATATATATCAGATTTTTTTTTTCTTTTGGTTAACATAAAAAGAAAAATGTATCTTCTACCAGTACTTTGGAAGATAAAGATGTACTGGAATGTGGTAATAGCATAAATTTATCATTATCTCCTAGCCTCTATGGTATTTTTATAAACTGGATTTCTATTAGTGCTTTATTCTAATTCAATCTCACAGCCTGTAAAGGAGTGCATCTAATTTAAAGTTGTTGCTTACATTCAATGCCATGGCATGCCCAGAATAAAGTTTGATAGTGGCCCCGCATCCAGTATCACAAACCCATATAAATGTGCATCTTATTTCTAAGTAATAAAGATGTCTCTGACTAGAAAATGGTGAGGGTTATTCCTCCCAAAATATGTTAATAATTAAATAGGGAGTAACTCTGTTTTGAAGATCAATAAATATGTATTCCATACAAAGTCATAACTTTACAAACGTGTAATCCATGTTAAACCCCATCTCCAAGTGTCACCAAGCATACGTTCTTGCTTTATAAGCATATATATGACAGTTAAATTACATGTTTATCATTTTCACTGAGGACATTTGACATTTATAGGTTATGGTAAAAACAAATTGGGTAATTTTGCTGCCTTAAAAAAGACAAACCCACTACAAAAACTGTATGTTCTCTGCTTTCAAAGGAGAATAGTTTTGGTTTCCAAATGTGAGAGTTTTTGTTTTACTTGTTTTCTCTTACATACGTAAAATACAAGGAATTGTAGACACTGAGTCCTTCAGTGTCTTAAATGAATTAATTTTTTGCTGGCATAATCTGTGGTGTTATTCTCAGGTTGTTCTAATGAAGCAGACGTATTTTGTATTGCCGTTTATGACCAAGCTTACAGATATCTCTGAAAGAAGACATTTACACCTATCATCCCATGTATTCTTTTCCAATCACATTTAAGCTATGGTACTGCAGAATGCTTGCTAGAGATTCAGGCTCTGAATTGTAAGATAAGTATCCTTGTAGTGTCTGCAAGTTTGTGCACTCCTGTAAAGAACCAAAGCTTAAGTGGAAGAGGGGATTCCTTATTTACAAATAAAATTAATTTCAAATATGTTAGTACTCATTCTGCAAATTAGAAAAGTCCAATATGATGTCCTCTATTTAATAGATCACTAGGGCAATATATTATGACAGTATTATTTTTGATCCAGCTATCAAATATTGGATCAACTATTTTTTCCCACTACAATCAAAAGCCATTTAACTGGAGAAATAAGAATGAAAAGGTATTAGCCAGAGTCTCAGTTTTACTACAATTTTTTAAATATGAATTTTTACTACAATTTTTACTGCAATTTTTACTACAGTTTTTCTTGTGATCCAGAGCAAGAAAATCTGAAAACACACTGATGCTTCCAGTGTAGTGGGGGTTCCTGGGAACCTTGTCTCCTCATTCCACAATTTGCACTGCCATCTATTGTTCCTTTCATATTATATATCACACCAGAAGTGCAACTGATGCTATTTTTGTTGATAGCACAGGCCCTTGTGTTTCCTTTAACCATAGTCCTTCAATAAACATATTAGTTATTTTGTATGTACCTGAAAAATTCAAATATTAAAAGAGGAAAACAATTTTAGCTTTCACTTTTATTTCTCCATTATATACCTTGCTACTTAAATACAGTAGGATCCCTTTGTGCTGCACAAAATGTGAATAAAAATGTTAAATTCTCAGGTTTAGCATAAAAATTAAACGAGATATCAGAATATATTATAAAGTATTTTAAATGTTATAAATCTCAAAGAAGGAAGAAGGCTTCTCTTATATTTAGCTAAACTTTAAAATATGAAAAATATTTCAAATCATTTTTGGTTGAACTCTCACATAAGTTGCCTAGGAATCAGTAATATGAAAATATATTTAACAGCTTATATGACACACCTAAAGCAGTGCTTGGAGAGATATTTAATAGCCTAACCATTTATATTACTAAAAATATATATATAGATATAATGAGTATCCAACCTAATCAATTAAAGAGCAGTAAGACAAAGAGAAAAAGCATATTGGAAAAAGTAATTGATGGCAAACACTGAACTGAAAAATAGAACATAGTTATCTAAGAGATGACTCTAGAGGAAAATAAAGACTAAAACAGATAAATCATTATTTAACATTAAAAAAAAAGGAAAAAGACAAACATATCAAGCATATAAATCAAGCAAATTTTCACAGATTACATTAAAAAATTATAAACTACTTTGCTCATCTCTGTAAAAATTAATTTACAAATGTAGATAAATAATCTAAGATAGCCCAATCAAGATAGCATAAAAAATTGAAACCTATAGATTATCATAGAACTAGAGAAACTTGTCAAATAACTTCTCACCTCCCATCTCCATAACACAAACACATTCAAGTTAATGCATTAATCATAAATAGATTCCTCAGGAAATTCATAAAATTCCATAAATTATTTAAGTAATATAAGACTATGCAATGCAAGAGATGCAGTTTTGATCCCTGGGTCAGGAAGACACCTTGGAGGAGGACATCGCAAGTCACTCCAGTATTCTTGCCAGGAAAATCCCATGGGCAGAGGAGTTTGGCAGGCTACAGTCCACTGGTTTGCAAAGAGAAAGATATGACTGAGTTACAGAACACACACACACATGATATCTCCATTGTTCAAGAGCATATTTAACAAATGCAAACATAAATAAAAGATTAGCAAAAAAATCAGTTTCCCTTACTGGTCATAAATCCTAAACCAAATATTCAGTTCAGTTCAGTTCAGTCGCTCAGGCATGTCCAACTCTTTGCGACCCCTTGAATCGCAGCACACCAGGCCTCCCTGTCCATCACCAACTCCCAGAGTTCACTGAGACCCACGCCCATCGAGTCAGTGATGCCATCCAGCCATCTCATCCTTGGTCGTCCCCTTCTCTTCCTGCCCCCAATCCCTCCCAGCATCAGAGTCTTCTCCAATGAGTCAACTCTTCACATGAGGTGGCCAAAGTACTGGAGCTTCAGCTTCAGCATCATTCCTTCCAAAGAAATCCCAGGACCGATCTCCTTCGGAATGGACTGGTTGGATCTCCTTGCAGTCCAAGGGACTCTCAAGAGTCTTCTCCAACACCACAGTTCAAAAGCATTGATTCTTCAGTGCTCAGCCTTCTTCACAGTTCAACTCTCACATCCATACATGACCACAGGAAAAACTGTAGCCTTGACTAGACGGACCTTAGGTGGCAAAGTAATATCTCTGCTTTTGAATATAGTAAGTTTAAAATTATATATATTTATTTGGCATTAAAAATATATATAAATTTAAACATATTAGATATAAATCTGGGCTTCCCTGGTAGCTCAACTGGTAAAGAATTTGCCTGCAATGCAGGAGACCTCAGTTCTATTCCTGGGTCAGGAAGATCCACTGGAGAAGGGTTAGGCAACCCACTTCAGTATTCTTGTGCTTCTCATCTGCACTCAGATGGTAAAGAATATGCCTGCAGTGTGGGAGGCCTGGTTTAATCCCTGGGTTGGGAAGATCCCTTGAAGGAGGGCATGGCAACTCACTCCAGTATTCTTGCCTAGATAATCTCCATGGACCGAAGAAACTGGTGGGCTACAGTCCATGGGATCACAAAGAGTCAGACATGACTGAGCGACTAAACACAGATATAAATCTAAAATTTATAGTATTAATGTGGATATAGATTGCAATGTGCAAACAGTGTTTTTATCAAATTTTGAAACTGCATGTATATTCACTATTACCAATCTTGTTTAACATTGTTTTGGACATAACAGCTTATGTGATTAAATGAAAGAGAAATGAGATAAAAAACAGGTGAAAGTATCATTATATATCAAAAACAATATTGTGTGTCTGGAAAACTAAAGTAAACTGACTGAAAAACTTTAAAAATATTCATTTTCACTGGAGGGATTAAGCATAGAGAGATATATTTTTAAAGTGATGTTCAAGATTCACATGGAATAAATTTTAAACTCTCTTGTGGGGCATAAAAATAAAATTTGAATCAATTAAAAGGCAATATGCTGTTTCTGGCTAGAAAGGCTCAAGAAGATAAAATGTTAAATTTCCTAAATTAATATTAAGATATAATCTGTTACCAATAAAATCAGCAAAGTAATTTTTTTGAACAAGTGAATTCTAAAGTTCCTACACATACACTTTAAATATAACACAAAAAAGAAAAAGAAGAAAAAGATCAATAAACTTCAGGAAATCCTATTGGCCTGGTGCAAGATTAGACAGAGAAACCATCTTAAATGAGACCTCATACATATATGTAGGACTTCAGCATAAAACACTAGTGATTTTTTATTATGGGTGAAATAGTTAATTGTTCATTGAAATGCACTGGAAAAATCCACACACCTTGAGAATACAGAAAACTACTATCTATAATGTACACTAGAATTAATTCCTGATAGGTTCAATATTTAAATATTAAAAAAAAACTGCAATAGTGTAAGAAGAAGGTACAATTTCAGCATGAATAACACCTTCTTAAATTTTATATGAAAAAATGGAAGCCATGAAAAAAGGTAGGCAAATTACAATAAAGCAGTCTCCTTGGCAGCATATATCATTATAGAATCAAAAGCAAATATCAAAAAGAAACAAAGCAAAAAACAGCAAAAAACATCATCACCTGACAACATCTGGTAACACAGGGAAGGTCTCCTTCAGACTTCCTTCAAGCTCATTAGAAAAATAAAATAAAATGTCAGAAATTGTACTGGCACTAGTGTAGAGAATCTGACTGCAATGCAGGAGACCTGGGTTCATCCCTGGGTTCAATCCCTGGGTTAGGAAGATTCCTTGGAGAAGGGAACAGCTACCTACTCCAATATTCTGGTCTGGAGAATATCATGGACTGTATAGTCCATGGGGTTGCAAAGAGAGACTTTCACTTTCACTTTTCACTAGCGGTAAAGAACCCTCCTCCAGTTCAGGTAGATGCCAAAGAAAAAGATTCCACCCCGGGTTGGGAAGATCCCCTGAAGGAGGTCATTGTAACACACTCCATTATTCTTGCCTGGAGAATCCCATAGACACAGAAGTCCGGTGGGCTACAATCCATAGGGACGTAGAGAGTCAGACACGACTGAAGTGACTTCACACACACGTACAAAGAGCAGTTCACATAAAAAAGGAAAATATATAGGAATAATAAAAAAGTTAATCTTGCCTTTTACCCAACATCATAGTGGTCTACTGCTCTTTGAAAACTCATATATACTGAATAACTTACTTAAGTATGTTTTAAGATGCATTTCTAAGTTCACAGTTATTGAGGAAATTGTCAAACAACCTATTTAGATGAATAGAGATATTAAATTGAACAAATAAGCAAATGCTAAACAAAGTACAGATATCCAAATAAGGGAACTCAGTTCAATCGCTCAGTTGTGTCCAGCTCTTTGCGACCCCATGAATTGCAGCATGCCAGACCTCCCTGTCCATCACCAACCCCCAGAGTTCACTCAGACTCATGTCCATCAAGTCAGTGATGCCATCCAGTCATCTCATCCTCTGTCGGCCCCTTCTCCTCCTGCCCCCAGTCCCTCTCAGCATCAGAGTCTTTTTCAATGAGTTAACTCTTTGCATGAGGTGGGCAAAGTACCAGAGCTGCAGTTTTAGCATCAGTCCTTCCAAAGAACACTCAGGACTGATCTTTAGAATGGACTGGTTGAATCTCCTTGCAGTCCAAGGGACTCTCAAGAGTCTTCTCCAACACCACAGTTCAAAAGCATCAATTCTTCAGTGCTCAGCCAGCCCTCTTCGCAGTCCAACTCTCACATCCATACATGACCACTGGAAAAACCATAGCCTTGACTAGACGGACCTTTGTTGGCAAAGTAATGTGTCTGCTTTTCAATATGCTATCTAGGTTGGTCATAACTTTTCTTCCAAGGAGTAAGCGTCTTTTAATTTCATGGCTGCAGTCACCATCTGCAGTGATTTTGGAGCCCAGAAAAATAAACTCTGACACTATTTCCACTACTTCGTCTATTTCCCATGAAGTGATGGGACCAGATGCCATGATCTTCATTTTCTGAATGTTGAGCTTTAAGCCAACTTTTTCACTCTCCACTTTCACTTTCATCAAGAGGCTTTTTAGTTCCTCTTCACTTTCTACCATAAGGGTGGTGTCATCTGCATATCTGGGGTTATTGATATTTCTCCTTGCAATCTTGACTCCAGCTTGGGCTTCNTTTAATTTCATGGCTGCAGTCACCATCTGCAGTGATTTTGGAGCCCAGAAAAATAAAGTCTGACAATGTTAATATTATAGGAAATGTTAATTGTGGTTTGCCGAGTCCGGCTAAGGGGGCGACTGAGAGCCTCTTCACAGTCTATAAAGAGAAGGAGAAATGGTGCTACTCATCGGAAGATGCCCTTCTTTTCAAGACCTTAAATAAGAGGAAATCATCCTCGCCCCGGATGGAACTCTGCCTAGTGTGACGAGGTAATTCTCTATTATGATTAGTGGCTATTGTGGATGGGTGTCTCTCGGTATGAAACTTAATGGGGTTTGTAGGGATTTACTACAAGGCTTTGATTTCTATTGAACTTAATTTATCAGCTCGACCTTGAAGAAAAGAAATACAACAGTCACCTTCTGTAATACTATACAGTCTGTGTACCTGAGGGGAGTTTTTGGTTGAAGGCAGACCTTGAGTACGGTCGTTGGTTAGAGATCACTACAAACCTCAAAACACTTAACTATGCTCTTGCTACAGCTGCTTTCAAAAGTTAATTCAGGGCTTCCGGTGGAAGCGTCTGGGGAAGGGGCGGCAGGCGCCATGTCGGGCTCTAAGGTGGCAAGAAGCCCCTGAAGCAGCCCAAGAAGCAAGCCAAGGAGATGGACGAGGAAGATAAGGCATTCAAGCAGAAGCAGGAGGAGGAGCAGAAGAAACTCGAGGAGCTAAAAGCAAAAGCCGTGGGGAAAGGGCCCCTGGCCACCGGTGGAATTAAGAAATCTGGCAAAAAGTAAGCTGTTCCATGTGCCTGAGTTAGCTCCATTCCTGTTCAAACACCTGGATTCCCTGCCATAATATCTGTTGCGACCTATAGCTGGAATGAAGTGTTG
Organism: Neotragus moschatus; assembly: GCA_006410615.1. Classification (NCBI taxonomy): domain Eukaryota; kingdom Metazoa; phylum Chordata; class Mammalia; order Artiodactyla; family Bovidae; genus Neotragus; species Neotragus moschatus. Next base: position 222,199 of record SJYA01000618.1, on the reverse strand, counting down.
TCTTGAAACCTGTTGTACATTTAAGAATAAACTTTTGTAAAAAAAAAAAAAAAAAGTCAAAAGCAGAGAATAGATAATGATTTCTTTTCCAGCTACTTTTCATGGTAATGCAAAAGTGAATAAATAATTTTGTTTACCATGATATATGACAAAGTACTATTATCAAGATATAGCACTTTGTGGATGGTTGCCATTAAAATAAAAACTGGCCCAAATTTAATACATTCATGAAATTACACGATCTCTAATAGCTATTGGTTAAAGGTTTCTATGGTTTATTTAAGTTGCATAGGATATTATATTGTACATCCTACATCACTTAATTTCTCTTCCAGCAGCACAGCCATTTGACAATCTTTGAAGGATTAAGGAAGGGCTGCATCTGAAAATACCCCTTTCCTACAAGTATTTAACCTAAAAATAGCTAGCAGATTGCATTCTGATTTTTATTTGCTTTTTTCCAGTCAGGCCTCTTATGTAGTGTTATTATAAACTGAAACATAATGCTGATTACAGACAGTTGCTATTTACAGAGGATATCATTCCTCAGGAAGAATTAGAGTTGATNACAATCTTTGAAGGATTAAGGAAGGGCTGCATCTGAAAATACCCCTTTCCTACAAGTATTTAACCTAAAAATAGCTAGCAGATTGCATTCTGATTTTTATTTGCTTTTTTCCAGTCAGGCCTCTTATGTAGTGTTATTATAAACTGAAACATAATGCTGATTACAGACAGTTGCTATTTACAGAGGATATCATTCCTCAGGAAGAATTAGAGTTGATTTCAACGTCAACTTTAGTTTCCTTAAAATTTGATCAACATATATACCCTTTCAGTAGAATCATATCTTTGATTATTTCTAATGTTAGAATTAAATATTAGAAGAATTATTCACAGCCTCTCACTCATTCACCAAATACTTATTGCACATCTGCTATGAACTAGGCATTATACCTGGCAGTGATAAGGAGGTGAGACAGTCAGACAAAGCCCCTGCCTTTGTGACTGCACAGCCGGAAAAGGAAGACAGACATTGAGTAAGTGACTGTGATGATGAATATCACAAGAGGGAAATTCTGAGTGCTTCAGAAATGTAATGATGTGACCAAACATAGATGTGAAAGTCACTCAGTTGTGTCCGACTCTTTGCGGCCCCATGGACTGTATAGTCCATGGAATTCTCCTGGCCAGAATATGGGAGTGGGTAGCCTTTCCCTTCTCCAGGGGATCTTCTCAATCTAGGAATTGAACCCAGGTCTCCTGCATTGCAGGCAGATTCTTTACCAGCTGAGCCACAAGGGAAGCCCAAACATGGATAGCAGGGTTAGAAAAGGCCTTCCTGAGGAGATTACATATGAGAAGTCTAGCTCCATGAAGGAGAAGACTATTCCAGAGAGAGGAAACAGTAGTGTGAAAGCTTTAAAGCAAATGAGAATAGTACCTTGAAGCGCTGAAAAATATTCAGCATGACTAGAACATACAAAGAGATATATGGTGTGAATGAACCTGACAGATAGGATAACTCATCCAGGTCCTTGGGCATCATGTTAAGGATTGCAGATATTTTCCTAAGAATCGTAGAAAACTGTTGAAGAATTTTAAACAGAGGAATTAGATAAAAGATTTGTGTTTTCAGTCTGCAGGTATGCTGCATTTCAAGTGGATTGCAGTGGAAATGGAATGGGTGAATTTGAAGAATCTGGTTAAGAACCCACTGTCCATGTATAAGGAAGATGGAGAAGTGGATACTTTCGAGATTTTTGGAGGTAGATTCAATAGGTTTTAGCTATGGAATTTGAGGAAGGAGGAGTCAAGAGATCTTGGGTTTCTGTCTTGAGAAATCATATAGACGGTTGTGATTGATAGGAACCATTGAAGGAAGAGCAGGTAGGTGGGGAGGTGGGCATGAAGATGTGAGTTCAATATTAGACATGTATTGGGAGTGCTGGAGAGATAGCAAGTTGGGGTGTTAAGCAGACACAAGGGATAATTGAGGCTCTGCAGGAGATTCTCATAGAGTGCATAAAATGAGATAAGACAAGAGTTATGACTGAGATCTTGGGCATTCCCTGTCAGTCCACACACTCACTAGCAAAGGCTGGGATTCAATCTCTTGTCAGGGAAGTAAAATCCCACAAGCCACTCATTGCAGCAAGGAAAAAAAAAAAAAANAAGTTAAGTTTCTCAGTCCTGTCCAACTCTTTGTGACCCCATGGACTGTAGCCTACCACTCTCCTCCATCCATGGGATTTTCCAGGCAAGAGTACTGGAGTGGGTTGCCATTTCCTTCTCCAGAGGATCTTCCCGACTCAGGGATCGAACTGGGGTCCCCTGCATTGTAGGCAGATGCCTTATAGTCTGAGCCACCTATATAACCCCCTCTTTATCCCTGATAACTTTACGTGCTCTGAAGTCTACTTTGTTTGATATAATACAACTGATTGGGCTTCCCAGGTGGCACTAGTGGTAACGAATCCACATATCAATGCAGACGACATGAGACCCTGGTTCCATCCCTGGGTCAGGAAGACCCCTTAGAGGAGAGCATGGCAACCTACTCCAGTATGGAGAATCCAGTAGACGAAGAAGCCTGGAGGACTATGGTCCATAAAGTCCCAAAAAGTCAGACACAACTGAAGAGACTTAGCAGGCACACATGCAATAAAACTGATCACTCTAGATTAGAGTCAGCTTGGCCTATTTTCAGCATCTCTTTACTTTTAATCTAAGGTGTCTTAATATATAAAGTAAGATTCTTGTAGACAGTATATTAGTGTGGGCTTGTTCTTTGATTGGCTTTGTCTGTCTTTTAATTAGTATATTTAGACCACTGACATTTTAGTGATCATGGATATAGTTGGATACATATTTTCCGTATTTGTTACTGTCTTCTACTTCTTGCCTTTATTCCTACTTTTGTCTTCCACACTTTTTCTGCCTTTTGTGGTTTTAATTGAAGATTTTATATGATTCCATTTTCTCTCCTTTTGTAGACTACCAATTGTACTAAAAAAAAAAAAAAACCCAAACTTTTCTTATAGACATGTGACATGCTTCTTTATGCTAATACTCATCCCTGTGCTTGTTTCCTTCTGAGCTTTGTGAGCTCTCATTGTGAGCCTTTCTTTTCTTGATCTTACTCTGAAAATCCAAAGGGACTAAAAGTGAGATGCTTTACACTAAAGAAGATATAGGTTTGCTTCTGCTCTGATTCAAGAGGTTTTGGTCACTACTTGATACTACATGAACTCTCTTGCCTAGACTCCTGCACACTGAAATACACTCTCATATAACAGCATTTAATCTCAGGTTTGGCATGGGTGTTCATATCTTAGATAAAGCCAACTTACAGGTTAATTTACTCTTCACTGTTTACTACTCAGGTTTCAGCTTATAGCTTTGTTGATTACTTCTTTTAGCTCTTGTATAGGTTCCTTATTCCTTGAAACCAAACAATGTATTTATATACAAGATTTAATTGTTGTGTAGGAGGAAGGGTCTTCTGAGAGTCAAATCTATCACCCTGCTGGTAACAGACATGTATCGTTTTTTTTAATGCTATGAAATTTCAAACATTAATTTGTTAAGTCAAAGTATTAATTACATGCCTCTCACTCAAATTTCTTTAAACTTGATGGGAATTTATTACCGTCAGCATTTTAAATTTGCAACTCTTAAATTAGTTCAAATCCCTGTGACTGAGAATGTATTATTTAAAATGTGTCATACTGGTGACTTAGGTCATTCTTTAATCACAAAAAAATAAGATAAGAAATAGTAAAATAAGTACAACCTTCCTATTAATGACTTTCAACACATAGTCAATCTATAAGGAAAAAAAATCAATTACCTTTCTGTGTTGGCTGTTTGACACCATGAATATTATACAATCTATTTTGCTATAATAATAGTATATGCTTCAAAAAATCAAGACTTTTTATAAACTTACATGATTTAATATTTGCTTAGCTATATTTCTATGCCTTTTTATTACACACTTCCTGGATATTAACAGAATTTGCAAACACCAGAGTCTGAGTATCACTATCAATTTGCATTAACATAAAACTCTTCTTCATACTGTCTATAATTGTTTCATGCCTCATAAATCCAACTTGGTCCCTGTGTATTAATTTATCCATAACTCTTTCAAGTCTTGTTGCCAAAATCTTGGCATATATCTTTATAGCACATTTAGTTATTTAAATGGACCTATAATTTTCCAGACTGTTATCCCTCCCTTTTCTAAATTAGTAATAGGTACTTTGCTCATAGCTAGGGAAAACTCACCTTGTCCTGTTTGCTCCACAAAAACTGGCCATACAAGGAGGTCAGTTTCATCCTGAAATTACAAAATGACTCACTGGATAACCACATTCTCCTGTTCTTTGCCCTCAGCAAGTTTTCAAATGTCATTTAGAGAAAATTAATTTGTCTCCACAGGATGTTCTAATCAGTGACATTGAAGATATATTTTCAAGCATTTCTTAGCTTTTAAAGTTAGCAGGAAATAAATCCACTGGAGTTATGACACCATTTTTTCCCTTTATATAAGACTGATGGAAATGAGGAAATATGCTCTGCCATGGCAGCATTCTGAGCCTATGTTCCCAGGGGCAAAGCATACTTAGATATAGGACAGACACTAGGGTGAAACACTATGTTTGAGTGCTAAAGAAATTGTTCCTTAGAGGCCTGAAAAGTTAATGTGTCTCATTAAATTATGACCATGGAACAGTACCAGGTTACACAGAAAGTTGAAACCAGAATAGGCTGGAGAAATCATCTAACAATACAAAATCATTTCATAAGTAAGAAACCAAGGCCCAGGCAAGTTATGAGACTTGGTGCAAGTTGCACAACTAACTAGTAACGGTCCAAGATTAGAATTTAGTTTTCTAAATCTTTGATAGAAATATTATTCTATGTAACACTCAGAGAATAGTAGCCTAATTGTACTTTGATTAAGCTTGATAATGTATCTTTTAATTTAAAAATAACTTACATAATTAACATTTTTAGCATATTTTAGATGTAGGACACATTTTTAGAAATTGGGGCGCAGGAGATATTTCATAGACCCTACCATCAAGGGTTCAAAGGAAGAAATAAATATATAGTTAACAGTATGCCATGCAGTGAGATAATGAAAATAGGTGGGCAGGGATGAAATCTGAAAGGTTCCTTATTCTACGTTAACTAATTTTGACCTTATCTTAAAAGTCAAAACAATACTGATGGATGCCAAGAAGATAAGAACTAAAATCAGTTCATTGTTTCAGAAAGCTCAATAAGTGTGATAAGCATTCAGATGGTTGTCTTGGGGTAGGAACACAAGGTCTTTGGTGAGTAACAAATGATATTAGTTAAACAGTAAGAGAAGAGACACATTAAAGAACTGAGGTATTAGTGAAAGTTTTAGATGTGGAAGAGTGCATTAAATCTATTTCTTCATAAGCTTCTCTATGAAAGAAAGAAAAGAGAAAATTAGAAAACTAGAGCTGGAAAACATACAAAGTAAAACAATGAGAAAGAAATTGAGAAATTCTATTACAATGTTAAAGTTACACATTGTGCAAATATTCAAGTTGGAAGAAAGTTTAGAGGCTTATTCCAGCCTGTTCACACACATAAATAATGTCCAATGAGGAAAGTTAAGTAAATAACCACTGCTAATCAGTGACCTTTGCAGGACCAAGTTGAGGTGTCCACAACAAACAAGGTATTGATGTCTGTTCTATTCATACAGTCAGTAAAGTGTTTTGTGTGTGTGTTTTGGTTTGTTTTGTTCTGTTTTGTTCCCTGTTGTTAATTTTTTTTTTTGTTAAGAAACTGTTCTAACTGAGGCAATACATGGATATTTTTGATCAAATATGGAAGTTTAAATAGACATGTTCATTATCATTGATGAACACAGATACGGAAAATGATTGTTTCTGACAATTTAAAAACAAATCAGGACCTGTGTATAATATATGTGAAATGATTCTGAGGAGAAGAAAGGAGTAGACATTTTAAATATCTTTTTCAACATATTATAAGGAAACTTAACTGTAATAACGTTTTAGCTTTTGTTTTCCAGTTTCTGCCCTTACAGTCAGTTATTATTTCCTTGAATCACTTGCTATGACATTTTGTTTTTTAAGGATTGTTGTTCAGTCATTGAGTCACATCTGACTCTTTGCCACCCCATGGGCTGCAGCACACCAGGCTTCCCTGCCCTTCATCTCACCGTTTGCTCAAATTCATGTCCATTGAGTTGGAGATCCTAGCCAAACATCTTGTTCTCTGTCATCCCCTTCTCCTCCTGCCTTCAATATTTCCCAGCATCAGGGAAAGTTTGTTGTTGTTATTCAGTTGCTAAATTGTGTTTGACTCTTTACAGCCCCATGGACTGCAGCATGCAGGCTCCTCTGTCCTTCATTATCTCCCAGTTTGTTCAAGTTCATGTCCATTGAGTCAGTGGTGCTATCGAACCATTTCATCCTCTGTTGCCCCCTTCTTTTGCCTTCAGTCTTTCCCAGCATGAGGGTCTTTTCCAATGAGTCAGCTCTTCACATCAGGTGGCCAAAATATTGGAGCTTCAGCTTCAGCATCAGTCCTTCCAATGAATATTCAGGGTTGATTTCCTTTAGGATTGACTGACTTCATCTTCTTTCAGTCCAAGGGACTCTCAAGAGTCTCCTCCAGCACAAAAATTTGAAAGCATCAGTTCTTTGGCACTCAACCTCCCTCATGGTCCAACTCTCACATCCATACATGACTACTGGAAAAACCATAGCTTTGACTTTACAGACCTTTGTCGGCAAAGTGATGTCTCTGTTTTTTAATATGCCATCTAGATTTGTCATAACTTTCTTTCCAAGGAGCAAGTGTCTCTTAATTTCATTGCTGCAGTCACTGTCTGCAGTGATTTTGGAACTCAAGAAAATACAATCTGTCACTGCTTCCATTTTCCCCCTTCTATTTGTCATGAAGTGATGGACAGAATGCCATGATCTGGAGTTTTTTGAATGTTGAGTTTTAAGCCAGCTTTTTCACTCTCCTCTTTCACCTTCATCAATAGACTCTTTAGTTCTTCTTTACTTTCTGTCATTAGTGGTGTTATCTGCATATCTGAGGCTGTTGATATTTCTTCTAGCAATCTTGATTCAGCCTGTGATTCATCCAGCCCAGCATTTTGCATAATGTACTCTGCATATAAGTTAAATAAACAGGGTGACAATGACAGCCTTGCCATCCTCCTTTCTCAGGTTTGAACCATTCAGTTATTCCAGGTAAGGTTCTGTTGCTTTTTGAACTGCATACAGGTTTTTTAGGAGACAGTTCAGGTGGTCTTGTACTCAATCTCTTTAAGAATTTCCCACAGTTTGTTTTTAAGGATAGTTTCATAAATAAATGAAATTATTCAACTATTACTATTTTTTTTCTTTAAAGATGTTCTTAGACTTTATTAGTTTTTCTCTGAAGATGAGTTTTAAAGGCATGAAGCATTGGACAGTGTAGACTTATCTTTAAATTTTCTTTTTTGTAAAATCAGTTTTATTACACATTTCTACCTAAATAGGACAGCTTAGTTATAGTTTATGTGTGAGACACCCTAAGACATTTGAAATACCATTAAATGTTAATATCAATATTAAACAGGAAAGCTTGAGATGGATGCCCTGAGAGCAACATAGGGCTGTATCCTTCAGTGCTGACCTCCAGTATCTAGCTTCCATCCTGAAACTCAGTAAGTGTAATTGAGTGAAATAAATGAGAAAGTGTTCCCCCAAAGGTGTAAATATATGCATCAGAATATAGGACATTTTAGCTAGGGCATCTTTGCAATAAATTTACAGAACTTGTGTAAATTTTGTGGTGAATTATTTATCACTATTATAAATATTTGTCTCCATTTGCCCAGGACAATCTCAGTTTTTTACATCAATTGTCCTAGTGTCTGGCCTGATTAGCAACCCCTATCATTTTCAAAGATGTACACATTTTAACAATAACTTTTATACTCATAATATTCTCTCCAGCTTACTCAGTAACTAAATTCTTCCTTTATTTTCTTCCATTTTGGATAATGTTATGTTAATCAAAAATAACTTTCAGGAAGTAGAATTGGACAAATTCAGGCTAATAGGTATATGAAAAGTATAGGTACACAATCTAAATAGCTCAGAAGAAAAAATGTTTTAAGTTTTAAGCAGGAGACTGCCTGCTTTAGAAGACCTGAGTTTGATCCCTGGGTTGGGGAGATCCCCTGGAGAAGGAAACGGCAACCCACTCCAGGATTCTTGCCTGGTAAATCTCCATGGAGTCACAAGAACAGAACATGACATAAGTAAATAAGCCATCACCATACTTTCTAAAGGAAATGGCAACCCACTCCAATGTTCTTGCCTGGAGAATCCCAGGGACGGGGGAGCCTGGTAAGCTGCCGTCTACGGGGTTGTGCAGAGTCGGACACGACTGAAGTGACTTAGCAGCAGCAGCAGAACACTGTCTAAATCTTATAGAGTCATTAGAAAAAAATGTAAACTAAAAAATGCCAATAGGAGTAAATACATAGAATTTGGAATTTGGAATGTCCTTCTGTGTGCTTAGTTGCTCAGTCATGTTTGACTCTTTGTGACACCCATGGACTGCAGCCTATCAGGATCCTCTGTCCATGGGATTCTCCAGGCAAGAATACTGGAGTGGGTTGTCATGCCCTCCTGCAGGGAATCTTCCCAACCCAAGGATTGGACCCAGGTCTCCTACATTGCAGGAAGTCCCCAGTGTCTTTCTATGGGCATTTGAAACTCTGAATATGGCACAAGAGTGCAGAAGAAATTTGGGTTTCATACGCCAAACAAAATAAAGCTTCCACAAAAGTGCACAGCAGTTACTATATTTGAGAAAGTTAGTTGCATATTGTAATAATCTTCTCCCTGATAACAGCATGTTACTCAAGAGGGATTATATTTTACTAATTCACGGTCTAAATTAGAAATGAGTAAACTACTGTGGTTTTACAGTGAGACAGTAAATGAATTATACAATGTTTCAATTCCATTCCAAACTGTACTGAGGCTCAAATGAACTGGCACTGGATATCAAAGCAGATACAGACTCCTGTTGACAGCTACTGAAAAGAATCCATAGTTAGGTGAGGTTGAAGATCCTAGCTACTCGATTAAAGTAGATACCACTGGGGCTTTAAGAAAAGTTAAAAAAAATACTTCTATAGAATCAAAGGAGTAAACTATTTGTTCTCATTTTTGCTCATGTNACTGGATATCAAAGCAGATACAGACTCCTGTTGACAGCTACTGAAAAGAATCCATAGTTAGGTGAGGTTGAAGATCCTAGCTACTCGATTAAAGTAGATACCACTGGGGCTTTAAGAAAAGTTAAAAAAAATACTTCTATAGAATCAAAGGAGTAAACTATTTGTTCTCATTTTTGCTCATGTAAAATCCTTTCCCATTTTTATCTGGCCTTTAAAGATGAGTATCAATGACTATAATCAGTATCAGATCATACCTACAGTGTTCTAGGTGCAGATTAAATATTTTATTCCAGATGACACCAATAAATAATTTACAATTTTCCCATTACTGATAAGGAAACTTAGTCAATATTAAGGATATTAGAATCAGCAACATTTTTAATAGCATATGATTTGGTGATTCCAATGATTCCTGGTATAAATATGCTCTGATGAATATTTTGTATACAATACTGAAAACTCTGAGGCAACTGCAACTGCAACTAACCCAAATAATTATCTCACTTTTCACTACTTAGCGGAATTTCTGAGTGCCTGGGTATTTTTATTTTCAGTGTTACTAGACAGGGAAGGAGATTTGCTCGAAAGGATACCATTTCTGAAACTTGCCCTGCTGTGTAAGAGTACATTTTCCTCTCATACTCTTTAAAGCCTCCACATCCTCATTAACACATCGTATCATCTGACGGTTCTCGGAGAAATGCATTGTTGCTATGTCATGTCATGCTCAGATTGAAATAAAATTGAACATATTTTCACTTGGTTATTGGCCATTTTTGTGAAGGTTCTATTAACATCATTCATGCAAATTTTATTTAGATTTTTTTGCTGTTACTGTTGCTTATCCTTATTGATTGGTAATTATTTACACAATCAAATACTATTATGTCATATGCTTTGCAGTTACCTCACCTGTACTTGCACATTAGCACTGTAGTGTCAAAGTTGTTCTGTTTTTCTCATTTAGTGCTTTTTTATAGGTATAACTTACACACTATAACATTAACACTTCCAACAATCAAGGTGTAGAGCAGCTGAAAAAAATTCCCTCATGACCTTTTGAAGTCAAACCCTTCTTCCAGTCTAGTTTCTTGGGCTCACTGACTAATCAATTTTTGGTTTCTATACTTTTGCCATCTCAAGGCTGTCATATTAACATAGATGGAAACATATTTTACACAGCCTCTAAGATTTAACTTCAACTTAGAATATTGCGTCTGAGATTCATTCATGTTATGTGTATCAGTAGTTCTTTTTTTAAATTCCTTGAAGCATTTTGTTGTATGGATGTACCAACACTTATCTATTGACCCGTTGAAGGACATTTGGATTGCTTAAAACACAAATGGAATTGGAATATCTCTGGCAATTGTATGGAGTACCAGATGTCCGCTGGGCCACAGAGTTATGCTCAACAACAGAATATGGAGTTTATGAACTTCCTGCATAACAGATTACCGCATAACAGGCAGTTAAAATAAAATAAATATAAATAAAGCATAAAATAAATATATCCTTTCTTTTGCCAGTTGTCTTTATTGTGCCTTATGTTCTAACTAGACATGAAACTGAACAAATATTAGGGAATAAAGGGCTATGTCTGGTAACAGAATTTCACGTAAATGAATTGCTTTTTCTTAAATGCATGGCTAAAGTTTTTCCAAGAAAAAATCATAATTAACATTTACTAAAATCTCAGAGTATTTCTTGTAAAATTGTTAAAGCTATAATCACATTATTCAGAACAAGTTAGGAATCATTTTGAGAGGACGGGATATATATTTTTGGGACAGAAAATAAATTATTTCCCTATGAATATAAGCATCTGAATGCAGAGTCCCAGAGAATAGCAAGAAGAGATAAGAAAGCCTTCTTCAGTGATCANAGGAGAAGGGGGCGACAGAGGATGAGATGGCTGGATGGCATCACTGACTTGATGGGCATGAGTCTGAGTGAACTCCGGGAGTTGGTGATGGACAGGGAGGCCTGGCGTGCTGCAATTCATGGGGTCGCAAAGAGTCGGACACGACTGAGCGACTGAACTGAACTGATGAATATACTTCTAAAATGATTATGCCGCAATAAGCTGAGACAACTTTTAAAATAAATGTTAATTGGTTAATTTTATAATTATATATTTCTTTGATTAGAGAAAAGTGAAGTATTTTTTAAAGTAACCCATATTGCTAACGTAAAACTAAGCATTTAGTTCTGTAGTTAAAGGAATCTTTAATAATAGATTTTATTACTTGCAATATTTTTTAGGATTTTATATTTTGAATTTGTTTATTTGATTTCTTCTAAATATGTAGGTCATTGGGTTCAGAGAAAAACAGGTCATGATTATCTACCTTTCAAGCTTTTGGAATTATGGTAAGTATAAATTGACAGGAAAGTTTAGTTTCTATTCAATTTGATAAGCTAGGAATGAAATAAGAAGCAGCAGCAATTATTTTTAATGAAACAACCGTATGAACCTTATGCTTTTGATTATGAAATAAAATTTTAACTTAAGAACCTGCCCTTTACTTTGAAATATCATCTGTTGGGGACAGAAAACAAACTTCAATAAATACCAGACAATCCTTTAAGGCCTTTGTGATAAACAGATTAAATTATTACTTAGCTTATTTCAAAAATGAAATTCAACTATATATATGTATGTATGTATACATATGTGTGTGTGTGTGCATGTGAGATTTTCACTTTATTTCCCAAAATGCCGAAATATTATAATATGTAACATAAAAGCGTTACATGGATGTAAATTGCTGCCGTCAAGTGGCTTACATTCCACTGAGAAAATGTTAAATGATAGTGGGAACTGGGGAGACAATAAATAAGGGGAATAGACCAGATATGGGATGATGATAATACAAAATTTTTGCAGTGACTGAATGTGCCAATAATTTGAACAAGTCTATCAGCAGGTCATAGAAAACTGTAGAGGAGTGGAAAACATTAGTTGATAAAGGACAAGAAAAATCAGATAAGTATATAGGATAAAAAAAATTAGCTGATATTTTAAATGGGCAGTTTTTACTTTTTGACAACTTCATCAATATAAAATACTAGTAACTCATGCAACTAAAAACACTTTTGAATAAAGGAGGAAAGTTGGCCAGAAAGAAAGCCAAAATAAAGTAAAAATATATAAAAATAAAAGTAAAAATTATAATTGAGTAACAGATGGTTAGTAAAATATGTGGTATGAAACTCGCTCAGGCTGTTATTGAGTTTATATTACTCTTAAATTATCTCTATGATAGATTTTCCAGTGTTGCTTTTCACTCTTCTAGTGTGCCTACTCTAACAAATGGCTATTTCCTCCCCCAAATCCAATAACCAAGATAAGAAAACTCTTTAGAGTGAGAATGAAACCACCTTGGCATTTTACTAACTAGAGAGACCCAGACAACATCAAAGCTGTACTGCCTCCAAATCCCCAGAGGTGGGACTCAGGACTTAGCATTACTAAATCCAGGATTAGACTCCTCAGGTGATATAAGCCATATTATAAACTTTTATTCCTCAGAATATAAAGAAATCAGCCATAATGATTAAATAACTAGATCTTACAGGCCAAATCATTGAGCCTTGTTTCAAAGAAACAGAAGTAATGAATTTTTAATCTTTGTACCTGAATTTCCTTTTATTCTCGTTCATTTTCCTGACCCAGGTCTTTCAAAATTCTTGTTTTCAACCACGTAGGGACTAAATTTGCCTTAAGGATGAGGAGTATGACATCATCAGGTCTAAAAAGGAAGTCTGTTTTAATCCCCAACTGGAGTATAGGATACACCTCCGTATTTATTAATGTTTTATCTTTCTCAGACAGTAATCCTGGTGTCTGACATGAGAGAATCAGGATCTTTCTGACCCTGATTACTTATTGGACTTCTCAATACTATGCTTGGCTACCTGCAGCCCCACACACATTTTATCCTTTGTCCTTACCTTACTTTCTGTGGCACAGCCTCTAGGTGTACACCAGGTATCCATTCACCTCTTCTCTGATAAAAAGAATACTTTTGTTCAGGAGAGTAAGCTCTTCAAATTTCTATTAAATGTTTCATTTTCTAAAATTGGTCTTTCACGGACTATTTTATAGTTGGTAAATAAAGTCACAGCTTATCCACAGATTCCCCATATCATAGAGCCAATAATTTACCCAATAACTTTACCCAATCACTGTATATGTATAGTGTATATGTACCTATGTACACATACATGTGTGCATGTGTATACATATATATAGGCTTCCAGGTGGCTCAGTGGTAAAGAATCTGCCTGCTACCACAGGAGACAGGAGACAGGAGACTTTCAGTTCCTGGGTCAGGAAGATTCCCTGGAGAAGGAAATGACAACTCACTGCAGTATTCTTGCCTGGAGAATCCTGTGAACAGAGGAGCCTGGTAGGCTATAGTCCATGGGGTCGCAAAGAATCGGACACAACTGAGCACACAGACACACATCACATCCTACATATGTATACACATTGATAGTGAATAGCTGCAAGTTTTATTCCCTTGTGGTAGAAATTAACAGTGCCATGCAACAGAAACTAGGGGATATGTATACCTACGGCTGATTCATGTTGATGTGTGACAGAAAACTACAAAATTCTGTAAAGCAATTATATTTCAATTAAAAATAAAAAAACCCCATAATTCACTCTGAAAAGTGAGCAATATTTGTTCTCCTCAATCTTCAGATCCCACTATATTTTAATCAAGAATTAATTTCTCTGTATATACAGACTCTCTCCTTAATTTAAATAAAAACTATATAAAAGTAAATGCTACAACTATACTGCCCTTGTTAATGATTTATAGCAGATGCTGTATTAAATTATACTCGGAAAGAATCTTTTGAAGGGCTCATTCAATCACATGTTGCTCACTAAAAGGAGCCAAACGCATCCGAGTGTGACTTTTGGCAATGTCGTTAACAAAAAGGCAGTTCAATATGAGTTAATTATAGTTGTGATGTGTTTTATAAACAATAATGATACCTTTAGCACTCTATCATCATTAAGATGTAAGCAGTTATTGTAGATTGATTTGAATTACAATTATATAAGGCCAATGAATTCAATTTTAGGCTGATAACACACTCATCTTAGAGACTAAGAAAGCAGTTTCTTTCTGCCTTCCTTTCATTTCTGCGTGTTTCTTCCTTTCAGTACTACTTTCTCCTTCAAGAGATCACATAGGGAAGGTCAGTCACCCACCATTCCCCCTAGTTCCCCACACAAACAAAAAATGACGTGAAAGTCACAGCATTATTTTCCCTATGAACTATCATAAAGAACAAAGGAAGAAAAATATACTAGCATTCATAGCTGGTGACTCAGCCTACCAGACATATAGACCTCAGACTGAGACACGAGGATCACAACAGCATGCTGAACCAAGTCACAGAGACAGATTCCTGCCACAGCTTAAAGGCTTATGTATGGAGTAACAAACAATAAATGCTTTCTGAAAGAATGCATGATTGAAACAATATAAAACCAATAACAGCATTTAAGGAACCAGATTATACTTTAAGCTAGATTCAAAACAGAAATGTTAAGAGAAGCCTCAAAGAATCAAATCCAATATTCATGATATTGAACTGAATCAATAAAATGTCTTAAGAATGCTAGATTTAATTTTTCAGTCTCTCATAGAAATTTCTTTTTCACCTTTTGAAAGGTATCTTTTCCATCACTCTACAATTCTTTGCCCACTCTGACAGTTTTTCTCTCTACTGTCATTCAGCTTTGCCCTGAAGACCTCGAATATTCATAACTGAGGGCAATTCTGATGGCTATTACTTAAAAATCAGGGATAACATGATAAAAGTTGTGACTTTTACATGTACCTTCAGAATTGAGCCAAAGAAGGCAGAGTATTACATATACATCTTTCAAAACTTAGTTGAACGTATACACTGTATATTGTGAGAAATTAAAGCTTTTAGATAGAAAGTGAGCATGTGTTATGCTGTACTAAATCGCTTCAGTCGTGCCTGACCCTTTGCAACCCTATGGACCAAAGCCCTCCAGGCTCCTCTGATGTGGGATTCTCCAAATAAGAATACTGGAGGGCGTTGCCATAGCCTCCTCCAGGACATCTTTCTGACCCAGGGATTAAACCTGAGTCTCATACGTCTCCTTCATTGGTAGGCAGGTTCTTTACCACTAGCACCACATGGGAAGCCTCAGAAAATAAGCTTATCTGATCTAAATAGCACAAACTTATACACCAAAATTGGAGAAGGAAATGGCAACCCACTCCAGTATTCTTTCCTGGAGAATTCCATGGACAGTGGAGCCTGTGGGCTACAGTCCATGAGTCGCAGAGTCAGACACGACTGAGCAATTTAGCATCAGCATACACTAAATAATGAGAAAATGTTTCTAGGCACTAATAAATGTAAATGCTTGATATTTGTGTTGTAGGACATGAAGAGTTCTGCTGACTGGGCCTTATTTGCCTGCTCTGGTCTTATTCAAAATCCATTTGACATCAGATACATTTATAAGAGGTAGAAGTTTCTAAGCACCATATCTATTGGTACAGATAAGTGAGACACAGAAGGATAGAGATTAGAAAAAAGAAATGAGTATAAATGTAAGTACAAATGCTTTGGTGTCTTCGTAGTTGCCCAGTCTTGAGGACAAACTTCCTCATAGTCAAACAGGATCAAGAACAATAAACAATTTCTGCCATAAACTGAATCCCAGGTTATAAGGAAGCAATGCACTGATGATCAATAAATTGACACTTTCAACAGATTCAGTCTTGCTTCTTTGTAATGCCAGTGCTTATCTCTGCTCCCCAACACAGTACCACTAATGACTTCATAATAGCAGTGACTTTTTTTTTTAATGATACAAGGTTGTTAACTCAGTGAGCAATCAAACAAGAATTATCAAGCCTACTATTCTTTTAGTTCAGTTCAGTTCAGTCACTCAGTCATGTCCTACTCTTTGCGACCCCATGAAATGCAGCACGCCAGGCTTCCCCAACTCTCAGAACTTGCTCAAACTTATGTCCATCCAGTCAGTGATGCCATCCAAACGTCTCATTCTCTGTCATTCCCTTCTCCTCCTGCCTTCAATCTTTCCCAGCATCAGGGTCTTTTCAATGAGTCAGTTCTTTGCATCAGGTAACCAAAGTATTGGAGCTTCTACTTCAACATCAGTTCTTTCAATGAATATTTAGGACTGATTTCCTTTAGGATGGACTAGTTGGATCTCCTCGCTCTCCACAGGACTCTCAACAGTCTCCTCCAACACCATAGTTCAAAAGCATCAGTTCTTCAGCACTCAGCTTTCCTTTTGGTTCAACTCTCACATCCATACATGACTCCTGGAAAAACCATAACTTTGACTAGATAGATTTTTGTTTGCAAAGTAATGTCTCTTTTTAAATGTTGTCTAGGTTGATCATAGCTTTTCTTCCAAGGAGCAACCGTCTTTTAATTTCATGGCTTTAGTTACCATCTGCAGTGATTTAGAAAATAAAGTCTCTCGCTGTTTCCATTGTTTCCCCATCTATTCACCATAAAGTGATGGAACCAGATTCCATGATCTCCGGTTTTTGAATGCTGAGTTTTAAGCCAGCTTCTTTCACTCTCTTCATTTACTTTCATTGAGAATCTTTTTAGTTCCTCTTCACTTTTTGCCATAAGGGTGGTGTCATCTGCCTATCTGAGATTATTGGTATTTCTCCTGGCAATCTTGATTCCAGCTTGTGTTTCATCCAGTCCAGCATTTCACATGATGTACTCTGCATAGAAGTTAAATAAGCAAGGTGACAGTATACAATCTTGATATACTCTTTTCCCAACTTGGAACTAGTCCGTTGTTCCATGTCCAGTTCTAACTGTTGCTTCTTGACCTGCATTCAGATTTCCCAAGAGGCAGGTAAGGTGGTTTGGTGTTCCCATCTCTTGAATAATTTTCCACAGTTTGTTGTGATCCACACAGTCAAAGACTTTAGGGTAGTCAATGAAGCAGAAGTAGATGATTTTTCTGGAATTCTCTTGCTTTATCTATGATCCAATAGATTTGGCAATTTGATCTCTGGTTCCTCTGACTTCTCTCCTGGGGCTTCCCTGGTGGCTCAGAAGTTAAAGCATCTGCCTGCAAGGTGGGAGACCAGGGTTCAATCCCTGGGTCAGGAAGATCCCCTGGAGAAGGAAATGGCAACCCACTCCAGTATTCTTGCCTGGAGAATCCCATGGACGGAGGAGCCTGGTAGGTTACAGTCCATGGGGTCGCAAAGGGTCGGACACGAGTGAGCAACTTCACTTTCACTTTCCTCTGCCTTTTCTAAATCTAGCTTGAATTCTTTTAGAGAGGCAACCTTTTACCTATTATCTATTTGAGGCATGTCTTCCCTTTCTTTCTTTCTTTCTTCCTTGTCTCCTTTCTCTTATTCTTAATAAGGACAACTGAGCGTCTTCTATGTGCCACATGATACATTATATAATGATACATTATATACATAATATAATGATACATTATATAATGTATAATGTATTATATAATGTATACATACATTATATAATTATATTATATCATTAAGCTAAGTGCTTAAACAGGTCCCTGTCTGCATACAGCTTAATTCTAGTCATAGAAGACTGATGATAAACCAATGAATTCTTCATGTTTTTGATTATGGTAGGCACTATGGTGAAATTTAAAGAAAGGAGAAGGGATCATACAGTGTTCTTGGCTGGGGAAACAGATGCTGTTGTATATACAGCAGTGAGGAAAACCTTTCTGACAAGAAGATACTTGAGCAATGACTTGACAAACAAAAAGTGATAATATTCATGGCTCTCTGGAGGAAGAATCTTCCAAGCAGAGAAAGCAACAGATGCAGAGTCAAGAGAATGCTTAAGCCTGTGCAACTCTCAAGTGTTACAAAGGTTTGCAAGAGTAACACAGAGGGGAGAATTCAGAGAGATGAGAGAGAATTTCTTTGCTGTTTCCCTGTGGCAGCTGGGGTGGAATTTTTCTAGGCAACAGTTCATAATATATCCCTTGATGGCTCCAGGGTTTCTCATGGCAATTTAAATCCTGCTTGTTGTACTTTTCAAACCAGTGGTCAGGATTATTATCCATGTGGTTGTATGGAGGCCTATATTCTTTGTTTCAAGTTCATATCTCATTCCAATTTCCCTATAGACATCTTAGTTTGACATCTAATAAGCGTCTTTTCTTGACTTTTCTGCTCCATTTCAAACACTTGTGGATTTTTCCACCCTTTATTTCAAGCTTCGCTATGCATTTAATTTATTCAGCTATATTCTATGTGATTGGGGCATGGAAATGGACTCCTGTGATAATACATTCCACCATATTTACCTAAAAATAATTATTTCCTTCATGTCAGCTGACCAGTGGGTCTAATTGTTTCACTGAGCTTACTATCTTCATAAAAATACATTTTTAAAGAATCAAATTCTCATACCTAGATTTTATTCAAGGAGTTTATTGAAAACACAGACACATGGTAAATACATGGTTTAAATTACATAAGCTTCCTCTTGAGCACCCAGTTCTTTTTTCTTGCCAAATTCCATAAAATGTGAAAATTTATATAATAGACCAATATAGTATGAGCAAGATGGGAGACTGTTTGACAGCCAGATGTCCCAATTTTTTAGCCTAAGATATAAGATATAGTTGTTCATGTCAATAAATATGTAAAATAGGCTACCATGTATAAGCACTTTTCAACATGACTTATAAGAATTATGTAAAAATAACCCAGATTTGTGCTACTATTCCAGTCCTGAAAATTCAATGTTTTATTTTCTATTGGAAATAAAATAGTTATAACTACATTTTCAAAGTCCACACTAAAGGGAAAAAGGTGAATAAATCAATGAAGCACAGCCTGTGTCCTCATAATTCACTAAATTAAATGCTATAATTTCATCCACCAGACGCCACAGAAGATGAAACCTAATTTCATCAGAAACATTTACAGATCCACCTAGCTAATTCATTTAATAGTGAACACTGAATTACACCTCATGGTATTGGAGGAATGTAAATTTGGAGATTACTAAAGAAACAAAAACACTCAGAAGTAACAAGTATTGACTTGCTGTCAGGTAGCAATCACAGAAATGGCTGGTAAACAATACACTAAGTGGTTGTAGAAACATTGTGCTATTCATTGCCTTTTCATGGTGACATGAGAAAGTGATAACAAGCTAAAATTATGCTTTTATTTGGTGACACAAAAGCTCATTTATCCAACATCCATCCATGCAAATTTCATTATTCAAGACGTAGTCTTCTTAATGACAAAATCTTGACCTGCCATTTAGCTACTGACCCTGATAAAATTATTTAATGTGCCTCTCAGTTTCCTCAACTATAAAATACAGATGAGGATAGTGCCTCCTTATAAGTTATTTATAGGAAACAAAGAAGTAAATATATATAAGGTGCTGAGCCCAGTGCCTAATACACAGTATGAGTTAAAAATTGCTACCTATTAATATGCTTATGGCTTTATATGGTACGGACTAGATTGGGAGAGGGCAATATAATTATCCATATAAGCATTGTATGAGAAAGATGATGGACAACTTCTCAGGCCAGCCCGGGTATTCTTACCTGAAAATTATATAAAGAAAGACTTGAGAAGATCACAGACCAGAGACAGAAGCTGGCTGAAAGACTGAGAGTTAATAAGAGGATATTACAAAGTGATACAGGGGTCAGTTCTTCAAGAAAGCATAATAATCCTAAAAGGGTATGTACCTAACAGTAAAGCATCAAATATGTGACAGAACTAAAATAAGTAATAGGTAAATGCATTGTTATATTTAAGTCATAGGTAAATGCACTGTTATATTTGCAAATTGAAACACTCCCCTTGTCAAAAACTGATGGGTCAAGTAGGTAGAAATTAATAAAGAGAGAGTGGACCTGAAGGTCACTATCAATCCTTTTGGTCTAATTGATAATTTTAGAATACACTCTTCAATAACAGCTGAATGCTCATTATGCTCAAGCGCACATGAAGCATTCACCACAAAAGACCACATTCTGGACCATAAGGCACACCTCCTCAAATAGGAGGGATAGAAGTCATACAAAGTACGCACTCATACCACAGTGGAATTACAAAATCAATAGCAAAAACTTAGCTGGAAAATCACCAAGCATTTGGAAATTAAATGATACATTACTAAATAGCAAATAACATATGAGTCAAATAGGGCAACTCAAGAGGAATTAAAACAAAATTTGAACTAGATGAAAATAAAAATAAAACCTATCAAAATCATTGTCATGCTATAAAAATAGTTCAATGCCTAAAGGAAAATGTATAACATTCAGTGCATGTAATATAAAAGAAAGATCTAAAATCAATAACCCAAGCTTCCGATTTCAAAGACTAGGAAACAAGGATCAATTTAACTCTAAAGCAAGCAGAGGAAAAAAATAATTAAAATTAGAGCACTAAGCATGAAATTGAAAACAAGAAAACAATAGAGAAAAATCAACAAAACTAAAAAATACTTCTTTGAAAAGAACCACAAACTTTACAGACCTTTAGCCAGGCTAATGAATATGAAAAGAGAGGTGACATGAGACATCGATATCATAACTAAAAGAAGATCATTACTGCTAATTCCCTGGATTTAGGTGACAATAAAAAATATATAAACAGCTTCACATCTACAAATTTGATAATTCAGATAAAACAGACCAATTATTTGAAAAACATGAAGTACCAAAACACACAAAAAAGTAAATTACTTCACTAATTCTATATCTAGTAAAGAAGTTAAATCATAAACTAGCCATCCAAACCAATAAATCACCAGACTCAAATGGTTTTACTGGTAAATTCTAGCAAACATTTAAAGAAAAAATGGCACTAATTCTCTAAAATCTTGTCCAGGAAAAGATACAGTGAAAAAACTTGCCTTTCTCTGAGAATAGCATTGCCCCAAACAACAAAGCAGGTTAAGGTATTATAAGAAATGAAAACTATAGACTAGTTCTTTCATGAACATTTACAAAAATATCTTCAAAAATATGAACAAATTGAACCCAAAAAGTATAAAGAGTGTCATACTCCATGATCAAGTGAAATCTATTCCAGATATGCTAAGCAGGCTAAATATTTGAGTATTAATCAATATAATCAATAGAAATAGAAAATCATATTATCATATCAATTGAGTCATAAAAGCATTTAGCAAAATCCAAGGTCCATTCATGATAAAAACACAGATCCTACTAGGGACCAAGGGGAAATTCTTCAGTTTAATAAAGAATATTTGCATAAAGCCTACAGCTAACATCATATTAAATCATGAAAAACTGAACATGCAGTATTTTTAACATAACAGTTCTAAAATTGATCTAAATGCATTTAACACAATTTGGGGAGGGAGGGAGGGAAGGATAAATTTTTGTTATGGAATTAACAAACACAAGCTACTATACTTAAAATAGATCAATAATAAGGATTTACTGTATAGCACAGGGAATTGTACCCAATATCTTATAGTAATTTATAATGGAATATTATCTTCACAAAAACAGAATCATTATATTATGTACCTGAAACTAATACAATAGTATAAATCAACTATACTTCAATTAGAAAATATTTTTTGAAAAGAAAAAAAATTATGTGGAAAGGGGAAGAGTCATTGTTATTCACTCTTGAAAGTATGTATCACTTTTTACTTCATTGTTATTCACTCTTGAAAGTATGTATCACTTTTTACTATATTTCTTGGCCAGCCCTTAGTCATGGAGCCCCAGTTAACTGCAAGGGAGTCTGGGTAATCTGTCTCAGTTCCTAGGAAGAAGAGAATGTGAAAATAGTGAACTCTAGGGATCTCTTCCACATCTGTGACTCACTGAGAAAGCAGGAATCTTAGAAATCCAATCAAGAAATCACAGTTCAATCATATTCAAGGACAAAGACATTGTGTCTAAAAAGATTCTCTTACTACATAGAAATGTTTGCTGGAAGTAATACTGCGCCCTTGGAATTCACAGAGAACTAAACTGAAATGAAGGTGACAAGAGGAAATATAAATTTTGTTTAAAGGAAGGGAATGTCATCAAGGTAATTCTGGGGATTAGGATGACATTAGCAGGCCAGGTTCCAATAAACAGAACACTAGTTGTTGTTTAGTTGCTAAGTAGTGTCCAACTCTTTTGCAGCCCCATGGATTGTAACATTCCAGGCTCCTTTGTCCATGGGGATTTCCCAGGCAAGAAAACTGGAGTGGGTTGCAATTTCTTTCTTCAGGGGATCTTCCCAACCCAGGGATTGAACCCACATCTCCTGCATTGGTAGGCAAGGTTCTTTAGCACTGAGCCACCATGGTACACTGGAATGGAGTGCAAAAAGAAGACTGGCTAAGAAGGCACTTCTCATAGGAGACAAACATCACTCATCACTCCCAAACTTTCTAGAGCCTAGTTGTAAACATTTATTAGTGTAGAGGCTCCAATAGAGATAAGTGTCTTTTTCTCTGTTCACTATCCTTTCTGTGTTCTGTTCTATTCTAACAACTCAAAAATGTTCTAAATTATTTTCCAGTGTCCCCAGGGATTAAAATTCCAATAAAGACATAAATATGTCTTCAAAAAATCTGAGGAAGTGATTTTGTAAATATAAACAAATGAATTCTAAAGCTTATATGGAAAGACAACATCTGTTAGCACCTGGCATTTCTTTTTTTTTCCTTCTTCATCTTTATCTATAACTTTACCAATGCTTTTTTTTTTGTCTATCACTGAGGAAAGTGTATCACTTTAGGAGCTATACTTGCACCTGATCCAGTCACCAGACTTCTCTGTAGTGGCCACTGGAGTTTTCTTTTCTCTCCCTTCACTCCTTCACCTGTGGGCACGGCAGGAGTCTGTGAACAGTGAATTACCATGTAGACCTTGCCATCAAAGGAAAATAGGATTAAATCCTTGTTTCAACTCCAGCTAAATATCAAATGCCAGGTAGGTGTTTAACCTGTGTGGATCAATATTAATTTTTCTATATTCCCCTTAGCCTACAAACACATTCAAGTACGTTCTAACATAACCTTCCTTTTCTCTCTTTTCCCTTCCTGAAGCTACCAGTGATAACAATTTTCAAAGAGATGGTAAACTGCCTGCATATATTTCCTCTCCACTTCTTCACCCTCAAATATTTGTAGATGGCATTCACTCCTACTGGTTCCTCGCATCATTAAAAACAAAGTGGTTAGTGACTTTCTATTTTCAAATACAAAAGTATTTTTCTAGCTTGAGTTGCATTTACTCTGAGATATTCTTGCTGTTTTCGTTTTAATAAACAAACAGCTTCATTCCCTAAATCCCCAAGTGGAAGAATATCATTAGTTCTCCTTGAATAAAACATACACTGAAACAGATTCAATCCATCCATGTGAACTCAATTGATTAAAGTATCTTGACACAAACTATGATTCTTTAAGAAAAATACAAACATCTTGATTTAAAAGAATTTCTGAAATATATTCAATTAGTTATTCTAGTGGAACACTGATTCATAAAAGTAAATTCTTCAGCTCAGTAAAAAGATGCCTTAAAGGCTTAAGATTCCTTCTCTTCTTACTGACTCAGCATGTTGTTTCATTTTTAGATATAAACACATTAATGCAAAGTACACTAGAACTGCTCTACTGGAGGATTAAGCTGGTACTAAAATTATTTGACTATTTCCTTTGAAGCAAAAGTAAACAAGCTATCTTAAAATAATTTTGATGGTAATGTCACATTTATTGAACAAATCTTTTACAATGAGCTATAAAAAGAGACAAATGGCAAGTGAAAGTCAGTAAGGAGCGAGGTAATTTTTAATTTTCAAAGATGAAGATATTAAATAGTACCCCAAGTGAGATTTTAGCATTGATCATGTTCAAGGGATTTTTTGTCAACAAGTAATGAAATAAGAGAAAACACCTCATTAAAATATCCAGTTTTAACTGTGGTAAAGAATTTACCAATAACCATGCTAAAATGTATTCTCTTTGCTTTATTTTTCTGGTATTCAAATACTAAGTCTTTTAAAACTTACTGCAGCATATGCATTATACAGTTCAAGGTCAAATGTAGAAGTGACCAATCTCTTTGGACAAGTTTTTGAACTTGTTTTATGTACCCAACCAAAAATTTTGAAATAATCGTCATAATTATTACAGTGATAGTTATCATTGCTGTCACAAGAACCCTATTGCAAAGGAAACTAGCTCTTGCTGCAAGCTAACTCTGTGGCATTTACAACAGAAACTTCATATGTTATCCATGGAATCCTCTCAACATCCCTGTGTGGTAGCTGTTAAGTCTACTGAGTGAGGAGAAAATTGCCAGACTAGCGCCAAGTCAAATATCCAGTACTGGCAGCTTTGAATTCAAAGAGGCCAGTGTATAAGCTTGTTTTCCACATCTGTGAAGTGAGGGATAAACTGGGAGATTGGGAATGACATATATGCACTACAATATATAAAATAGATAACTAATAAAGACTGACTATATAGCACAGGGAACTCTAATCAGGACTCTGTAATGACGGATATCGGAAAAAAATCTAAATAAGAGTGCATGCATATGTGCTAAGTCACTTCAGTCATGTCTGAATCTGTGTGACCCTATGGACTATAGCCCGCCAGGCTCCTCTGTCCATGGGATTCTCCAGGCAAGAATACTGGAGTGGGTTGCCATACCCTCCTCCAGGGGATCTTCCTGAATCAGGGATCAAAATTGTGTCTTTTATGTCTCCTGCATTGGCAGGTGGATTCTTTATCACTAGTGTTACCGGGAAGCCCGTGGATATGCGTATATGTATAGCTGACTCACTTTCTTGTACAGAAGAAAGTAACACAATATTGTAAATCAACTATACTCCAATAAAAATTAATTTTAAAAAGACAAAGACAAAACAAATGCGGTGAGAGTCTATAGGTATACAATGTATGCATTTGCAGGAGAAATGAGAAATGTGGGGGTTAGCTTGTGTGACAAAAAAAAAAGAGAGAGAGAGAGAATTCACACTTTCCCTCTTTGTCTGCTAGAGAGAATTCCAGATTCCTTGCTCAGTTCTTTCTCTGCATTGTTTAGAATCAGAGAGATGACTGTGTAGGAAAATTGAGAGGCACAAAACCAACTTTCGTTGGTTTATATGGAAAGTCACTGATGAGTCTGGTGCCCAAAGGGGACTGGGAGGAGGAGTGAAGAAAAGATTTCACCCAGGCTGAGAAGATTAAGAATTTTCTAGCAAGAGATAAGAAGGTTCAGAGAACTCTCTCTAAGACTCTGAGAGAAAGTTAAGGAAATTAAATCTTTAAGAAATCCTTCTTTACATTAGAGAAACAATCCCCCTTTGTTGTCTCTAGACTGCATTTAACATCTAAATGTTTTAAGATTACTTTTAGACACAGGCATGAAATTTATTTGAATACAACACTGGGTGAGGAACTGGTCAGGTGGAGACTTGGCTTTGTTTTGAATAAGATAGACATCTAACTAGCATGGAGATGGAACATTACATTTTAAAAATATTTCCATCCATTTGTATTACAGCCAGCGCCTCTGGAAACCACAGACCTCCTGAAAGCTGGAGACCAATTGTTTCGGCGGTGGAGGGGTAGGGAGAGAATTTCTAGCCATCAACTTCCGCAAGTCTTAGAAATTTTAAGAGGTCAGATGTCTGGCAACAGATGACAGATGAAAGAAAAACACTAGAGTTTCATGTCAACCAAGCTGGAGACGGAGAAGCAGTCCTTTTATCAGACTGGAAAACTGGGAGGAAGATACTGTAACCTAAGTCTTGAAGTATAATGGGGCTCTACCATTGGAAATTGTTTTTATTGATAAGTTTGCGTTGATGCAACCTAGTTAAAAACCAACTGAGATGACCAAAGTGTGCAGTGAATCCAAGTGAGATTGTTGACAAGACTTGGTATATGAACACAGGAGACAATTTATCTAGGCTGGTGAAGTCTGTACTACCTACATCACCACTGTAGCCTGTTCAGACCAACACACAGGATCCTTAAGGACTCTACATATGTGATATATAAGCACTCTCTTTATGTGCATTAAGCAGCCTGAAGGACCAAGCCCTGCACCATCTGACACCAACTAACCTCTTACCCAGACTCCAGTGTAGCAAGATCATTGAAGGGTACCATTCACCCTGCGCTGCTGCTGCTGCTGCTAAGTCGCATCAGTCGTGTCCGACTCTGTGCGACCTTATAGACGGAAGCCCAGCAGGCTCCCCCGTCCCTGGGATTCTCCAGGCAAGGACACTGGAGTGGGTTGCCATTGCCTTCTCCAAAGCATGAAAGTGAAAAGTGAAAGTGAAGTCGTTCAGTCGTGCCTGACTCATGGCGACCCCATGGACCATATCCTTCCAGGCTCCTCCGTCCACAGGATTTCCCAGGCAAGAGTACTGGAGTGGGGTGCCATTGCTTTCTCCGCACTCTGCACTACAGAATCATATTTAAGGAAGCCAACTATCTTGATACGGTAACAAGGCAATGACAGATACCCTCCAAAAATGATGTACTTCATCTTCATCCTCCGTGCTGGTCCACTTTCCATACAAACAACTGCCAGCCTTAAGTGCATAACCTATGCCATCTTCATGCTCCAGTTCTGCCTCCAAATCATCTGCAGGCTTTGGAGTACGTTCTTTTAGACTTGTTGATTCCACTTATCCAGTGACCCTAAAACAAAGAATATTCACTAGGTCTGGGAAGAATACTTTCAACTGCTTTCTTCCTTTTTTCCCTTATCCCCTCTTCCTCCTTTCTCTCTTTTATTGACGGACGTTTGAACAAGTTATCTGATCACTGTCACTGCATTTCGCCTCATGCTTGTTCTTCATCTTTCATCATAGATGCTTTGCTAAGTTAGCTTTTCTTAATTTCACACATGAGTTCCAGGTTTCCAAATTAAATATTTTTATATTTTCAATTCCTCTTTCTTCTATTGACTTCTGAAGACAATATTTGTTCTTGCGTTCACTCAGTTTATTCTACTAATATTTTTAAACACCTGCCTTCAATAAAACAGTATCGTAAGCAAGGAGAATAAAGAAAGATCAATAAATTCCTGGCTGATGTTCTTATGATGCATGTACTTTCATACAGGAGACAGACATTAGACAAATAATCGTAACACTAAGTTTTTAAAATCCAAGTTAAGTCCTCCAAGGGAATTAAATCCCGTTTTATTATAAGAGTCTGGCTTATATTAAGACTTGAGGTCAACCTCCCAAAGAAGTTAGTCTTGAGCTGAGATCTGAAAAATGAGTAGAACTTTCTTTAAAGACACAGGGACATGCACACACTGAGCAAAGGGTTAATGGCAAAGGCATATTTTCCTGTACACTTATCCTTAGGAATGAGGGTAAGAAATGGGATGTAAATGAAATGCTTAAGAGAGAAAATGAGAAATAATTTATGTTGTTATAGGTTTTATTTTTGTACCCAGCACCTTTTGGACATTATTGCATTTGATCTTCAAAGCCCCCTGAGATAGATGGGTAAGTATTCTTTCCTGTCTCTTACAGATGAGGAAAGTGAAAGTCATGCAGCTGTGTCCAACTCTTTGCGACCCCATGGACCATAGCCTGCCAGCCTCCTCTGTCCATGGAATTCTCCAGGCAAGAATATTGGACTGGGTTGCCATTCCCTTCTCCAGGGGATCTTCCCAACCCAGGGACTGAACTTGGTCTCCTTTGTTACAGGCAGATTCTTTACTGTCTGAGCCACCAGGGAGGCCCTAATGAGGAAACCGGGATGCAAAGGATTCCTAAAATGAATCCCCAGAGGGTTCATAGGAGCAGTGCCCTAATTAGAAGACTCATTTCTGAGGCTCCATGATAGGCTTAAAGACAAAATTTTGCAAATAAAATTAGTGGACAGACAGAATCTTTTTAAGTAATTAGTAACTGCATCCCTCTTTAGCTGGAAAGTTATTTATCCATGGTAGAGTATACAATGACAGATCTAAATAACCCACTGGGAAACGTGAAGAAATCCATCCCCAGGCTTTTGGAATCAGGGTTTTCTGAGAGAGGTGTGAGATTCAAATTAGCTCACTGCCTTTAAGAATTTAGACTTTGCCAAAAGCAGAAAACATAAAAACTTGTAAAGAGAACCTCTAACAAAATTCCTTTGGCACAGAGAATTCAGCCCAACTATCCATTTATTTCTTTGAGAGGGTCTGTGTTTTTCCTCTGTTTTGTTGTTGTTGCTGCTGTTGTTGTTCTGCTTGGCATTCAAATTTGGTTTCTCAACAAGATACTATCTCCTTTTGTTGTTGTTGCTGTTCAGTTGCTAAGTCATGTTGGACTTTTTGTGATCCCAGGGACTGTAGCACGCCAGGCTTTCCTGTCCTTCATTATCCACCAGAGTTTGCTCAAATTCATGTCCATTGAGTTGCTGATGCCATTCAACCATCTCATCCTCTGTCATCCCCTTCTCCTTCTGCCTTCAATCTTTTCCAGCATCAGGGTCTTCCAATGAGTTGGCTCTTTGCAACAGGTGGACAAAGTGTTGGAGCATCGGCTTCAGCATCAGACCTTCCAAAGAATATTCAGGGTTGATCTCCTTTAGGATTGACTAGTTTGATCTATCTCCTTTATCCTTGCTTTGTTATCATGTACCCACCACGTAGGCAAACCGTCTCTCAGCTGCTCTCCCCTCATTTTAGGCCCCTGAAACATCACATCTTTGTAAGTATAGGTGAGACAATGTTAATTTATCTGCCACCTCTCTTCATAAAGATAAGGAACTAGAATCACCCATGACATGACTCTTTTAATCAGTTCAGTTCAGTTCATTTCAGTCGCTCAGTCGTGTCCGACTCTTTGTGACCCCATAAATCGCAGCACGCCAGGCCTCCCTGTCCATCAACAACTCCCAAACTCATGTCCATCGAGTCAGTGATGCCATCCAGCCATCTTATCCTCTGTCATCCCTTTATCCTCCTGCCCCCAATCCCTCCCAGCATCAGAGTCTTTTCCAATGAGTCAACTCTTCGCATGAGGTGGCCAAAATACTGGAGCTTCAGCTTTAGCATCCTTCCTTCCAAAGAAATCCCAGGGCCGATCTCCTTCAGAATGGACTGGTTGGATCTCCTTGCAGTCCAAGGGACTCTCAAGAGTCTTCTCCAACACCACAGTTCAAAGGCATCAATTCTTCAGTGCTCAGCCTTCTTCACAGTCCAACTCTCACATCCATACATGACTACTGGAAAAATCATAGCCTTGACTCTTTTAATAGCATTTGGTAAAATCATAACATAGGTTTAAGTGTAAGAATATGAGGCAAGGGGGAAAAGCATTAAAATCCTGAAAGGACTGTGGATGACCAGGGTTAATCGCTTGTCCAGTTAGCAGTGATCTAACTGTTCTAGTTGTCACAAACGTGAGAAAACATAAACTGAAAATTTGTGAACCAGACTATGATGAGATGAAAGAGGAACTTGAGGACATCTATCACTTGATGAAATAGTTTGTCTGAAGAATCCATGGCACAGCAGGAAGTTGTCTTGGGAGTGGAGCACTGATTTGGAATGTGGCAAGTTTCACAAGAAGTGTTCAGATTGATACTGAAGGAATCATAATCAACAACTCCTCAGAGAACGTACAGTTTATGAAAATGTTACAATCTGGAAGTGCCATCCTACCCCAGTTCCTTAGTAATCACCTTAACCTTCTGTCACTGTGTGGTTCCAATCCAACAAACTCACATTACACACTTTCTTAAGAGAGTGCCACACTTTATCTCATCCACATGATCCAAAAGAGTTTGAAAATGTCATGAAGGTTCTATCAAGTTGACAATATATATTTTCAGAGCATAGAGAGACAAAAGAATAGATTAACTCCTTTAGTAACTGTACTTAATAATTTAGATTTTCTTTCTTAAAATTGAGAAAGCTCTAAATGTTATTATACAGTGTTCTATTTCTCTACAGCAATATCTAAGTCATAGAAAAAAGATTTTATATTAGGGAAGAGTAATGTTGTTTGTGCCCTAATGGATATACTGTACTAGGTACTTTTGTATTAATTCAGTTTTTATTCAATTATTTCTATATCCTATAAGTGCACAACTGCCAGAATTGTTTCAGATTATCCATGCCTTAAGGGCAAGAGGAATGCCAGTACAGTAAAATTAAAATGTCTAAAATAAATTTTAAAGGGGCTGTAGCCAATAACTTATTTATCAAAATAGATTCCCAAATGGTTTCTTAAAACCAAATAAAAGAAGTAAATGATATTATTTGAAAGTTTATTGCTTTCACTGACCACCTCCACCACCCATCCATTACCTCCTTGCCACTCATGATTGGGTTGGTTAGTTATACGAACGGATTTAAAAGAATTACAAAGTCATCTATCTGCTGCTCAAGACATGAGTTCAGTTGTAAATTCATGCTATATTCGGACTTATTTTTACTTGAACTCAGGTTTTTTAAAGAATTAAATCTGAGGAAACTGATAGTAAAGTGTAGGTTTTACTCTTCTCTATCCTAAGGGGGTGTATGTGTGTTTATTTACATGTATACACAGATGGAGTAGGAGAAAAAAGTAAAAACAAGTTTATAAAATTCTCTAACCAAATTTTGAAAATTGATTATTGAATATAAGAAAGAAATTTTTAGATGATTTTTACAGTTAATACACTAGAAAAGGCTATATTCAGTCACACTTTGAGGCTCAGATTATAGGCTAATTCCAAGGGAATCATCCAACTTAGAGAGCTCACTGATCAAAGGAGTTAAGTTTTTTCAAATGTGATCCCATAATTTATGGAGTTCCAAAATAAATATTTTAATCTATAATTATGCATTGCTTTGAAAGTATGGAAATGCCATTTTTAGAGCATAAGCATTTCATTATTTTGATACCAAGTAATATGACCAAATCATATTATTTTAGGTATTTTACATTGAAACATGAATCAAAGTAACTAAGATATCAGTTCAGTTCAGTCGCTCAGTCCGACTCTTTGAGACCCCGTGAACCACACCACGCCAGGCCTCCCTGTCCATCACCATCTCCAAGAGTCCACCCAAACCCATGTCCATTGAGTTGGTGATGCATCCAACTATCTCATCCCCTGTCGTCTCCTTTTCCTCCTGCCCTCAATCTCTCCCAGCATCAGGGACTTTTCCAATGAGTCAGATCTTCGCATCAGATGGCCAAAGTATTGGAGTTTCAGCTTCATTATAAGTCCTGCCAATGAACACCCAGGACTGATCGCCTTTAGGATGGACTTATTGGATCTCCTTGCAGTCCAAGGAACTCTCAAGAGTCTTCTCCAACACCACAGTTCAAAAGCATTCTTCAGCACTCAGCTTTCTTTAGAGTCCAACTCTCACATCCATACATGACCACTTGGAAAAAACATAGGCTTGTCAGACAGACAAACCTTTGTTGGCAAAGTAATGTCTCTGCTTTTTAATATGCTATCTAGGTTGGTTAAAACTTTCTTTCCAAGGAGTAAGTGTCTTTTAATTTCATGGTTGCATTCACCATCTGCAGTGATTTTGGAGCCCCCCAAAATAAAGTCTGACACTGTTTCCACTGTTTCCCCATCCATTTCCTATGAAGTGATGGGACCAGATGCCATGATCTTCATTTTCTGAATGTTGAGCTTTAAGCCAGCTTTTTCACTCTCCTCTTTCACTTTCATCAAGAGGCTTTTTAGCTCCTCTTCACTTTCTGCTATAAGGGTGGTGTCATCTGCATATCTGAGGTTATTGATATTTCTCCCCGCAATCTTGATTCCAGTTTGTGTTTATTCCAGTCCAGCATTTCTCATGATGTACTCTGCATATAAGTTAAATAAGCAGGGTGATGATATACAGCCTTGATGTACTCCTTTTCCTATTTGGGGCTGGTCTGTTGTTCCATGTCCAGTTCTAACTGTTGCTTCCTGACCTGCATACAGATTTCTCAAGAGGCAGATCAGGTGGTCTGGTATTCCCATCTCTCTCAGAATTTTCCACAGTTTATTGTGATCCACACAGTCAAAGGCTTTGGCATAGTCAATAAGGCAGAAATAGATGTTTTTCTGGAACTCTCTTGCTTTTTCCATGATCCAGCGGATGTTGGCAATTCCATCTGTGGTTCCTCTGCCTTTTCTAAAACCAGCTTGAAAATCTGGAAGTTAACAGTTCACATTGCTGAAGCCTGGCTTGGAGAATTTTAAGCATTACCTTACTAGCGTGTGAGATGAGTGCAATTGTGCAGTAGTTTGAGCATTCTTTGACATTGTATTTCTTTAGGATTGGTATGAAAGCTGACCTTTTCCAGTCCTGTGCAACTGCTGAGTTTTCCAAATTTGCTGGCAGATTGAGTGCAGCACTTTCACAGCATTATCTTTCAGGATTTGAAATAGCTCAACTGGAATTACATCACCTTAACTAGCTTTGTTCATAGTGATGCTCCCTAAGGCCCACTTGACCTCATGTTCCAGGTTGTCTGGCTCTAGGTGAGTGATCACACGATTGTGATTATAGGGGTCATGAAGATCTTTTTTATATAGTTCTTCTGTGTATCCTTGCCACCTTTTCTTAATATCTTCTGCTTCTGTTAGGTCCAGACCATTTCTGTCCTTTATTGAGCCCATCTTTGCTTGAAATGTTCCCTTGGTATCTAATTTTGTTTAAGAGATCTTTAATCTTTCCCATCCTATTGTTTCCCTCTATTTCTTTGCATTGATCACTGAGGAAGTGATCTTATCTCTCCTTGCTATTCTTTGGAACTATGCATTCAAATTGGTATATCTTTCCTTTTCCCTTTTGCTTCCCTTCTTTTCACAGCTATTTTTGTTAAACTACTGTGTGGTAAGCAAAAATTAATTAATGTACATGGTTCTTCTGAAGAATGTCTAAAGTGAGGGAGGAAAGTGTTAATTAATTTGGCTCATATTATTCACTTTTGTTTTTTTCCTTCTGTCACGAATGGATCTGAAACATCAACTGGTATTTCTCCTGTAATTTGAGATGAGCCCCTAAAATACTATAAGGACAATATGTTTAGCTGTGTGATTACAAACTTAGAACCAAGAGGACTTAGTTCAGAAGACTGGTTTTGAGACAGATTAAATTTTACTGAAGTGTTTTAGCAGTGTGTTTTTATTTTCAGGAACAACCATTAAAGATATTTCATCAGTCTTTTATAAACTGTCATTCTTAAGTGACTCATTTTTGCAGTTGTCTTGAATGAATCCATGATTATAATTGGTAGTATGGACATTTGCCATTTGTTCAGGTTATTCTGCATGTGCACAGAAGTCCAATGGGCAAAACCTCCTCTCACAAAAGAGTCAGATGTTTGAGTTTCTTACATGCCTTGACTCACTGGAAGTTCACACTCAAGCACCTGCTCTGAAACTTTCCTTTGAAGCCAGTAATGTGAAGAAGTGAGAGTCACGCAGCACCCATTCGAGGACAGATCGCGTCAGGGCAGGTGTGTCTCCTTTTCTCTGTGTAAGAGTGCAGCAGTTCTAACCAGAGACAAGCGGCTTTGGTGTCATCAGTGGTATTGTTAGTATAGGCTATGGTGTCTGAATTCAACTGCAAGATCGATTCTGGGATATAATCAAGCAGGAAATTGTGTCCTGCCAATTGGCCTCAAATCCCAGTTCTCTGGTCCCCGAGAGATTCCTGTGATCATCTACAGAATTCTTTTCCTAACGTTTTTCAAAATTGTGAATTACAGTTGACTTCTGTTCTTGAAATTAAAAAATCCTATCCAATATATTTGTGATTGAATAAGGGATGGAACGAGGAAGGAAGAAGGGTGAAAGAGAGAAAGAGAATGAATGAGAGAGTGAGAATAAAGGTACATTATTAGAAAAATTACTAAGCTGTCGCCTGCTTTTATTGTTGCTATGACACCATACAATGTTAAAAATTGTATTGCAAACTGATTTTTTTGGGCAAGGCTACTCATAATTGTCAGTTACAGCCCCAAAAAATCCATACACATTGTATAAGGATTGAGGAGATAAATAATGCCTCTGAAACGGGTAATTGAGAAAACGTATAGTAATTGTATCCTTTACTCTAACTCTTATTTTTGTTTGTTGAGTAATGACAAACAAACTCTGCAAAATATACTTACTTATACAAAATTTAAGCAGACTTTAGTTTGAAAGCATTGGAAAGAAAACGATAAACACATCTGGTTTAGAAAGCAACACACACGTGCTCGGCACATGGGAACTCTAGGGAGCCCATTATATTGATATTTATGTAAATAAAGTGATTAGCATTAAGCATTCCCTTGTGACTTTTAACTACTTAAGATTTCTCCCATCAGAACTCCTAATCTAAACTGTATAATATGAAGAATTCAGAAGACTCTTCATCCAGTTAAAATAATATAAACTAGTATAGATTCACCAAAGGATTGTTAAAAATCCATGAAATCTGGGAAATGTTCCAGAGTCCAAACTGGAGAGTCTGAGTTTGAAACATTTACAAAAGTAGAATATTCTCAGCTAGCATGCAAATGGGACCTACACAGATGATTTAGCCAAAATGATTGATCCTGGTGCTTTTGGAATGAAATCCCGGAAAACCTTTGTTCTTGGATTTTTTTGTTACAAACAAAAGACATTTTGAGAGAGGACAATAATACAAATGCCTACATGAGTGAGGCATGTGACTAACTGGGAGAATCAGTGTACTTACTGTGAGTGTTTAAACTAATTTTCTAGTCCCAGCAAATGGATTAGAAAAATTAATTTCAGTTTTCTCCACTTTAAAGTGGGAATTTTAACAGTGTCAGCCTAATTTGGGCTTCCCACGTGGCCGAGTAGTAAAGACACTGTCTTCGATGCTGAAGATGTAGGCTCAATCCTTGGATTGGGAAGATCCCCTGGAGAAGGAAACAGCAACCCATTCCAGTGTTCTTACCAGGGAAATCACATGGACAGAGAAGCCTGGCAGGCTACAGTCTATGGGGTCACAAAAGATTCTGACATGATTTAGCGACTAAACAACAACACAGTAAAGACACTCTGCCTTTGTGATCAGCCACAATCTCTGAAATCCCAGACTCTCAGAAGGAAATTATGTGCTTATGATTAACTGCATTGTTTGTATACAATCTAGAGAGGTTGGACAACACATTCACTGACTCAGACACAAAAACAATCTATTACCCAGGGAAAATTTCAAAAGCCAGCCAAGGGTCAGCCTTGGAAGCAGGTTTTTCCGATAAACAGCCCTTCCATGTTAACCCTTGACTGCATGTCCACTAATATGCCAGTTGTTTAAAAAATACCCACCTATAACACTGCTGCTGCTGCTAACTTGCTTCAGTCGTGTCCAACTCTGTGCAACCCCATAGATGGAAGCCCACCAGGCTCCCCGTCCCTGGGATTCTCCAGGCAAGAACACTGGAGTGGGTTGCCATTTTCCTTCTCCAATGCATGAACGTGAAAAGTGAAAGGGAAGTCGCTCAGTCGTGTCCAACTCCTAGTGACCCCATGGACTACAGCCTACCAGGCTTCTCCATCCATGGGATTTTCAAGGCAAGAGTACTGGAGTGGGGTGCCATTGCCTTCTCTGACCTATAACACTACACTCCTACAGATCTGTTGTATGCCATATATGAAAAAGACAATAAAGTTGTCTTCAAATTATTGATATGTAAATGCTATTGACCTTCACTTAAGTAAAAGCCTTTTAAATTAATGTATTGAAGAGAACAATAAAATCAGATATGTCCTTCAGGGAAATGTATCACAGCCAAATGGAAGAACATAAAATGACTTTTGATCATACAACTCAACAGCTAAAAAGCAAACAATCTGATTTTAAAATGGGCAAAAGATCTGAATAGACACTTTTCCAAAGACACATAGATTGCCAACAGGTACATAAAAAGGGGCTCAACATCATAAATATTCAGGAAAGTGCAAATCAAAACCACAATGAGATATTAGCTCATAACTGTTAGTATGGCTATAGTGAAAACGATGAGAAATAATCAGTGCTAGCATGGATACTAGTGGGAATGCAAATTGGAGACACCACTATGGAAAACACTATGGAGGTTTCTCAAACATTTAAAAATAGAACTACCATATGATCTAGAAATTGCACTTCTGGACATTTCCAAAGAAAATGAAAATAGTAATTTGAAAAGATACATGCACTTCAATATTCATAGCAGCATCATTTACAATTGCCAAGATATGGGGACAACCTAAGTGTACATAGATGGATGAGTGGATACATAAAATGTTAAATACATATATAATATATAAATTATTCAACCACCTAAAAAGGAAATCCTGCCATCTGTGACAACAGGGATGGGCCTTAAGTGTATTATGTTAAGTGAAAAAAGTCAGATGGAGAAAGGTGAATAACATATGATTGCACTTACATATGGAATATAAACGAACTCAGATACAGAAAACAGATCGATGGTTGTCAGAGCTGAAGAGTGGCAAGAGAGATGAAATGAGTGAAGGTGGTTAAAAGATAAAAACTTACAATCATAAACTAAGTCCTGGGGATTTAATAGATAGTAAAGGATTCCCGGGTGGAGCAGTGGTAAAGAGTTTGCCTGCCAATGCAGAAGACACAGGAGACGTGGGTCAAGAAGATCCCTCAGAGTAGGAAATGGCAAACCACCCCAGTATTCTTGCCTATGGACAGACAAGTCTGACAGGCTTACAGTCCACGGGGTCATGAAGAGTCGGACACGATTGAAAATGCATGCACACATACCAGAGTATACCTAAAAATAGAGCACTTTTAATTGAAGGTTGCTAAGATAATAGATCTGAAACATTCTCACTACAACAACAACAACAAAAGACTATGTGTAGTGGTGATAAATAGCTAGATTTATGATGGTGATCATTTTTCAATATATGTATATATAATGAATCATTACATTCTACACCTGAAACTAATATTGTTTAGCCGCTCAGTCATGTCTGACTCTTTGCGACCCAAATGGACTGGAGCACATCAGGCTTCCCCATCCTTCACCAACACCGGGAGCTTGCTCAAACATGTCCATTGAGTTAGTGATTCCATCCAACCATCTCATCCTCAGTCGTCCCCTTCTCCTCCCTCCTTCAGTTTTTCCTAGCATCACAGTCTTTTCTAGAGTCGGTTCTTCACATCAGGTGGCCAAACTATTTGAGTTTCAACTTCACCATTAGTCTTTCCAATGAATATTCAGGACTGAGTTCCTTCAGGATTGGCTGGTTTCATCTTCTTGCAGTCCAAGGGACTCTCAAGTGTCTTCTCCAATACCACAGTTCAAAAGCATCAATTCTTCAGAGCTCAGCTTTCTTTATAGTCCAACTCTCATATCCATTCATACATGACCACTACAAAAACCATAGCTTCGACTAGACAGACCTTTGTTGGCAAAGTAATGTCTCTGCTTTAAATATGCTCTCTAGGGTGGTCACAGAGAAGGCAATGGAATCCCACTCCAGTACTCTTGCCTGGAAAGTCCCATGGATGGAGGAATCTGGTAGGCTGCAGTCCATGGGGTCGCTAAGAGTCAGACACGACTGAGCAACTTAACTTTCACTTCTCACTTTCATGCATTGGAGAAGGAAATGGCAACCCACTCGTGTTCTTGCCTGGAGAATCCCAGGGATGGGGGAGCCTGGTGGGCTGCCGTCTATGGGGTCGCACAGAGTCGGACATGACTGAAGCGACTTAGCAGCAGCAGCAGCAACAGCAGCTAGGGTGGTCATAGCTTTTCTTCCAAGGAGTAAGCATCTTTTAATTACGTGGCTGAAGTTACCATCTGCAGTGATTTTGGAGTCCTCAAAAACAGTCTGACACTGTTTCCACTGTTTCCCCATCTATTTGCCATGAAGTAATGGGACTAGATATCATGATCTTAGTTTTCTGAATGTTGAGCTTTAGGCCAACTTTTTCACTCTCCTTTTTCACTTTCATTAAGAGGCTCTTTAATTCTTCTTCACTTTCTGCCATAAGGATGGTGTCATCTTCACATGTGAGGTTATTGATATTTCTCCCAGCAGTCTTTATTCCAGCTTGTGCTTCATCGAGACTGGGATTTTGCATGATATAATCTACATGTATGCTAAATAAACATGGTGACAGGATACAGCCTTGATGTACTCCTTTCCTGATTTGGAACCAGTTTGTTGTTCCATGTCCAGTTCTGACTGCTGCTTCTTGACCTGCATATAGATTCGCCAGGAGGCAGGTCAGGTGGCCTGGTATTCCCATCTCTTGAAGAATTTTCCACCGTTTGTTGTGATCCACACAGTCAAAGGCTCTGGCATAGTCAATAAAGGAGAAGAAGATGATTTTCTGAAACTCTCTTGCTTTTTTGATGATTCAACAGATGTTGGCAATTTGATCTTTGGTTCCTCTGCCTTTTCTAAATCCAACTTGAACATCTGGAAGTTCATAGTTTATGTACTTTGAAGACTGGCTTAGAGAATTTTGAGCATTACTTTGCTAGCATGTGAGATGAGTGCATTGTGTAGTAGTTTGAGCATTCTTCAACATTGCCTTAATTTGGGATTGGAATGAAAACTGACCTTTTCTAGTCCTGGGGCCACTACTGAATTTTCCAAATTTGCTGGCATATTGAGTGCAGCACTTTCACAGCATCATCTTTTAGGATTTGAAATAGTTCCTCTGGAATCCTATCACCTCCACTAGCTTTGTTTGTAGTAATGGTTTCTAAGGCTCACTTGAATTCACATTTGAGGATGTCTGATACTTAGGTGGGTGATCACACCATCATGGTTATCTGGGTCATGAAGATCTTTTGAATAGTTCTTCTGCATATTCTTGTCACCTCTTCTTAATATCTTCTGCTTTTGTTAAATCCATACCATTTCTGTCCTTTGTTGAGACCATCTTTGCATGAAATGTTCCCTTGGTATCTCTAATTTTCTTGAAGAGACCTCTAGTCTTTCCCATTCTATTGTTTTCCTCTATTTCTTTGCAGTGGTAGCTGAGGAAGGCTTTCTTATCTTTGCTTGCTATTCTTTGAAACTCTGCACTTAAACGGGCATATCTTTCCTTTTCTCCCTTGCCTTTCTCCCTTGCCTTCTCTTCTTTTCTTAGCTATTTGTAAGGCCTCCTCAGACAACCATTTTGCCTTTTTGCATTTATCTTTCTTGCTGATGGCTTGATCCCTGCCTCCTGTACAATGTCACGAACCTCCATCCATAGTTCTTCAAGCACTCTATCTGATCTAATCCCTTGAATCTGTTTCTCATTTCCACTGTATAATTGTAAGGGATTTGATATAGGTNATGTTGAAAATGATAATTCTCACCTCTGACCTCAAATCTTTCTAGAAGTGACTATTGGATGAAAAGTTGAATGAAAATTCCTAAAACAGAGATTCCCCATCACCTCTTACTTCTCCCTTCTCTCATTCATAACATTTTGTATCATTTTCCTGCCATTTCTCCTCTTAGTAAACATCATGAAGAGAAGATGGTATTGGCATAAGATAGTTCTCAACCAACAGAACTCTCCTAGTAGAAAATTAAAAAGTGTTTCATTTAACATATGACTTTTTTCTGGTACATTCCTTGAGGTTTCCTTATTTTGTTTTTTTTTTCCTGACTATATAGAGCTTCTCCATCTTTGGTTACAAAGAACATAATCAGTCTGATTTCTGTATTGACCATCCGGTGATGTCCATGTGTAGAGTCTTCTCTTGTGTTGTTGGAAGAGAGTGTTTGCTATGATCAATGTTTTCTGTTGGTAATATTCTGTTAGCTTTTACCCTGCTTCATTTTGTACTCCAAGGCAAAATTTGCTGGTTACTTCAGGTATCTTTTGACTTCCAGTCCCCTGTGATGAAGAGATATCCCTTTTGTGTGTTAGTTCTAGAAGGTCTTGTAGGTCTTTATAGAATGGCTCAACTTCAGCTTCTTCAGCATTGCTGGTTGGGACTTAGACTTGGATTATTGTGATATTGAATGGTTTGCCTTGGAAACGAACAGAGATCATTCTCTTGTTTTTGAGATTATACCCAAGAATGTCATTTCAGACTTTTGTTGACTATGAGGGCTACTCCATTTTTCTAAGGGATTCTTGCACACAGTAGTTGATATAATGGTCATCTGAGTTAAATTTGCCCATTCCAGTCCATTTTAGTTCACGATTCCTAAAATGTTGCTGTTCAGTCTCCTATTTGACCACTTCCAATTTGACTTTTTTTTTAATTAATAATAATGTTTATTTTTTAATATAAATTTATTTATTTTAATTGGAGGTTAATTTTTACAATATTGCGTTGGTTTTGCCATACATCAACATGAATCCGCCACAGGTGTACACGTGTTCCCCATTCTGAATCCCCTTCCCTCCTCCCTCCCTGTACCATCCTTCTGGGTCGTCTCAGTGCACCAGTCCCATAATGAGGTGGATGAAACTGGAGCTTATTATACAGAATGAAGTAAGCCAGAAAGAAAAACTCCGATACAGTATACTAACGTATATATATGGAATTTATAAAGATGGTAATGACTTGATTCTTGAACCTAACATTCCAGGTTCTTATGTAACGTTGCTCTTTAGAGAATCAGACTTTACTTTCATCACCAGTCACATTCACAACTGGACAGTTTTTACTTTGGCTTTGTCTCTTCATTCTTCTGGAGTTATTTCTCCACTCTTCTCCAGTAGCATACTGGGCACCTACAGACCTGGGAAGTTCATCTTTCAGTGTCCTATCTTTTTGCCTTTTCATCCAGTTCATGGGGTTCTCAAGGCAAGAATACTGAAGTGGTTTGCCATTCCCTTCTCCAGTAGAGAACATTTTGTCAGAACTCTCCACCATGACCCTTCCATCTTGGGTGGCCCTACAAGCATGGCTCATTCATTGAGTTAGTGGTCCTTGTGATCAGATTGGTTCATTTTCTGTGATTGTGGTTTTCATTCTGCCTGCCCTCTGAGGGATAATGATAAGAGGCTTACTGAAGCTTTCTGATGGGAGAGACTGATTGAGGGGGAAATTGGGTCTTGTTCTGATGGTGGGGCCATGCACGGTAAATCTTTAATCCAATTTTCTTTTGATGGGTGGGGCTGTGTTCTTTCCCTGTTGTTGGACCTGAGACCAAACTATGGTGGAGGTAATGAAGAAAATGGTGACCTCCTTCAAAAGGTCACATGCACGCACTGCCGCACTCAGTGACCCCAACCCTGCAGCAGGCCGCCACTGAACCACGCCTTTGTCAGAGACTCCTGAACACTCATAGGCAAATCTGGTCAGTCTCTTGCGGGGTCACTGCTCCTTTCTCCTGGGTCTAATATAATATAGACCCAGGAAAATCTAATATAATGTTATGTCATATATAATGTTATGCCAATATAATGCTATGTCAATTCAGTTCAGTTCAGTTCAGTTGCTCAGTCGTGTCCGACTCTTTGCGACCCCATGAATCGCAGCACGCCAGGCTGCCCTGTCCATCACCAACACTCGCTGTTCACTCAGACTCACGCTCATGGAGTCAGTGATGCTATCCAGCCATCTCATCTTCTGTCATCCCCTTCTCCTCCTGCCCCCATTCCCTCCCAGCATCAGAGTCTTTTCCAATGAGTCAACTCTTCTCATGAGGTGGCCAAAGTACTGGAGCTTCAGCTTTAGCATCATTGCTTCCAAAGAAATCCCAGGGCTGATCTCCTTCAGAATGGACTGGTTGGATCTCCTTGCAGTCCAAGGGATTCTTAAGAGTCTTCTCCAACACCACAGTTCAAAAGCATCGATTCTTCGGCACTCAGCCTTCTTCACAGTCCAACTCTC
>SJYA01000618.1:142423-179964 GCA_006410615.1 Neotragus moschatus | reverse complement strand
TAATGTCTCTGCTTTTGAATATGTTATCTAGGTTGGTCATAACTTTTCTTCCAAGGAGTAAGCGTCTTTTAATTTCATGGCTGCAGTCACCATCTGCAGTGATTTTGGAGCCCAGAAAAATACAGTCTGACACTGTTTCCACTGTTTCCCTGTCTATTTCACATGAAGTGATGGGACTGGATGCCAGGATCTTCGTTTTCCGAATGTTGAGACTTAAGCCAACTTTTTCACTCTCTTCTCACTTTCATCAAGAGGCACTTTTAGTTCCTCTTCACTTTCTGCCATAAGGGTGGTGTCATCTGCATATGAAGTGATTGATATTTCTCCCAGCAATCTTGATTCCAGCTTGTGTTTCTTCCAGTCCAGCATTTCTCATGATGTACTCTGCATATAAGTTAAATAAGTAGGGTGACAATATACAGCCTTGNAGCGTGGGGTCATCTGCATATCTGAGGTGACTGATATTTCTCCCGGCAATCTTCATTCCAGCTTGTGTTCTTTCCAGTCCAGCGTTTCTCATGATGTACTCTGCATATACGTTAAATAAGCAGGGTGACAATATACAGCCTTGACGTACTCCTTTTCCTATTTGGAACCAGTCTGTTGTTCCATGTCCAGTTCTAACTGTTGCTTCCTGACCTGCATACAGATTTCTCAAGAGGAAGGTCAGGTGGTCTGGTATTCCCATCTCTCTCAGAATTTTCCACAGTTTATTGTGATCCACACAGTCAAAGGCTTTGGCATAGTCAATAAAGCAGAAATAGATGTTTTTCTGGAATTCTCTTGCTTTTTCCATGATCCAACAGATGTTGGCAATTTGATCTCTGGTTCCTCTGCCCTTTTTAAAACCAGCTTGAGCTTCTGGAAGTTCACGGTTTACGTATTGCTGAAGCCTGGCTTGGAGAATTTTGAGCATTACTTTACTAGCGTGTGAGTTATATCCCAATTAAAAATGACTTGATTATTTATAATAAAGCATATGTTCAGTAAGCCTTTACTTTGTGTCAAGCCCTGAACTAAGGCCTTGATACAATTTATTTTGTTTAGTCCCTGCTGCTGCTGCTGCTGCTGCTAAATCGCTTCAATCATGTCCGACTCTGTACGATCCCATAGACGAAATCCCATGAGGCTCCCCGTCCCTGGGATTCTCTAGGCAAGAACACTGGAGTGGGTTGCCATTTCCTTCTCCAATACATGAAAGTGAAAAGTGAAAGGGAAGTCGCTCAGTCGTGTCCAATTCTTAGCGACCCCATGGACTGCAGTCCACCAGGCTCCGCCGTTCATGGGATTTTCCAGGCAAGAGTACTGGAGTGGGGTGCCATTGCCTTCTCCGCTTTAATCCCTATACAGTCCTATAATTCAGTTACTAAAACGCTGCCTATTTTATACTTGGAAACTGAGGCTTAAGGAAATTAACTCATATACCTATAGTTACTCAATTAGAAAGAGCAGAGTATGCAAAAGGCAGTTTGATTCCAGACTTTGAGCATACAACCTTTGGAAAATACTGCCTTATTTGTTTGAAATAATAACACAAACATATTTTTTATAGTCCAACTCTTTATGTTCCCCATTTACATACTTTTTTCAATTTTTACTTGAGTCTAGGAATATGAACTATTTCACATGACAAGATCGGATGCTGAGAAATATTATGTGCCATCAGTCACATTGTTTCCAAAGAAAGTATAAGTATTCACAATTTTGTAAGCATCCTCATACTTATTTTAAATATAGAAAAAATACTTCACAAATTCTAATTAAATTCAAAGAATAGAAACTTAAACTTGAATTGCCATCTTCCAATAGTTAGCCATTTCCTGCAGTGAGTATTTCTAACATAAGTACTTTTACTTTTAAGTGATATGTCTTAAATTCATTTGGCAAATGCAAAATCAAAAACCATAATTTTTAGGTTTGCTTACCACATTCTTCTAAAATACAATTTACCTCCTT
This sequence comes from Neotragus moschatus, assembly GCA_006410615.1. Classification (NCBI taxonomy): domain Eukaryota; kingdom Metazoa; phylum Chordata; class Mammalia; order Artiodactyla; family Bovidae; genus Neotragus; species Neotragus moschatus. Next base: position 178,008 of record SJYA01000618.1, on the reverse strand, counting down.
TTAAAGTCTTCCTAATTTCTAATTCCCAACATAATTTTGGAAATTGTGGCTGTGTCATGTTGTTTGAATTCAAAAAGTTATAATGCAACAAAAAATGTCTGAAGTTGCTAAGCAGTGAATTAAAGTACTCTTCAGGAGGAGACAATAAGAAACTTAAAAGATCAGTTATGTCTACAGGGGGTAAACTGTCCTTGAAAGAAATAAAGGAAGCATAAAGAGGAATTTATAATATGTCTCTTGGGTTCAACAATATTAATTTGTCTTAACCATCTTTGAAGTCCTGACCACAGTGATACCTTCCTAGGTGCATTTTAATTAGCATGATACTGTCTCAATAAGCTACACAGAATTCAGAAATGAACAAATCATTATCTCAAAAGCATTTGTCATAGAATATATTGCAACACGAAATGAATAAATTGGTTTCCATATGAGAGCAGAAAGTCTAGAATTGAAAAAAATTAGAAAATTATTTCCATCATGGTTCACAGTACCCTCAATAATTTTTAATACATGCCATATTTTGGGGGAAATGCATTTGATGAGAACAGGTGGGGCAAGTATTTTCCTATTAGTGTCTTAACTGTCGAGATTTTATATAAATATAAGGTTTTCAACATCACAAGTGTCTTTCACCTCCAAAAGTCCCATCTTTTTCATCATTTTAAGTATTGAATCATCCTCACTTGTGAATAAGCCATCTGCTAGAAGCAATAATTTTAGGAACGATGTCCCAAAACAGCTTCCCATAGATAGCTGTTGGCAGCTCTGGCATTTGGGAGCATAATCCTTTTAAATTGAAATCTGCCCTCACAGGTACAGGTTTCCAGATCCTCAGAGTGTCATGAGTTCTATATATTTGTGAGGAAGGTCAAATTTACAAAAAAGGACATTTAAGCTGAAATTTAGCTGATTTTCTTTCTCAGTTGTGTCATTAAATTTTAAATTATAAATAATCAAGAATGTACTGAGATTCTTAATGAAAACCCAACATTCATCTTTGGAAACTTTTAACATCTGTGACTCATGAGAAAATGAATGAGCAGATATTTCCTAAATCATGGATGAGTAATCTATCTTCTTTACACTTACACTTTCAGCATGATCTTCACACCTCCTTTGTTGCAGTACACATTTAAAATCCTTGATATGTCCTTAACACTGAGTGTCTTGGTCAAAGGAGCATTGTACAGAGTGGAGCAAATATCCTAGACTGAAACACCTTAGTTTATTCAGAACATTTTCATTTAAAAATATTATTGAAGAAAACAATCCATCCAGAAGCAAAGATGATACTCAAGAAGGATATAATTCCCGTCAGTCTCTTTGATTTTGGCTCTTAGATGAACCGCTTCCTTTAATGCTAACACAAATCACATAAAAGACAAAATTTTGTGTTGCCATAAAGTAACATGAATTATAATGGCTGTAGAATTCTTCTACATATATGCAGTTCATGCTTTGATATCTCTGTAGCAAGAACAAGTTAAACTGATATGTAATATGAAAACTTATATAGAAAAAAGGGTTAGAAAGCCCAAATGTCACTACTGTAAATGTAATCGGAAAATTTTTATCTAATTTTGATTTTTCAAATTATGAATTGACAGTATATTTAAAGATGTTTTATCCGTTCTTTATAGATTACAGAAACATGAAAACAATCTGCATCTAATAAATTTATTGTTTTCTATAACCAGAGACTTCCCGAATATTTATGTTCTTAGAATAGCATTAAAAAGTTTTAACTTATGTATTACACACATCAATTTTTCTTTTCATGAATAATCTTTAGTTTAATAAACTACGTATATGTGCATGCTAAGCCACTTCAGTCGTGTCCAACTCTTTGCGAACCTGTGGATTGTAGTCCTCCAGGTCCCTGCTGGCTCCTCTATCCGTGGGATTCTCCAGGCAAGAACAGTGGAGTGGGCTGCCATGCCCTCCTCCAGGGGATCTTCCCAACCGGGGGACTGAACCTGTGTCTCTCACATGTCCTGCATTGGCATATGGATTCTTTACCATTAATGCCACCTGGGACTATAACTATATATTTTTACAATCTTCGACTCTTTGTTACCCCAAGGACTATACAGTCCATGGAATTCTCCAGGCCAGAATGCTGGAGTGGGTAACCTTTCCCTTCTCTAGGGGATCCTCCCAACCCAGGGATTGAGCCCAGGACTCCCACATTGCAGGGGATTCTTTACCAGTTGAGACACAAGGGAAGCCCAAGAATACTGGAGTGGGTAGCCTATCCCTTCTCCAGGGGATCTTCCCAACCCAGGAGTCTAACCAGGTTTTCCTATATTGCAGGTGTATTCTTTACCAACAGAGCTATTGGGGAAGCCCTTGGCTTTTAAATAACTACTCATAAATCATCTCAATTGAATACCTCAAAAATCTACATAGATAATATAAAATCCTTTATATCATCTGGTAGAAGAAGTCATTTTCTTCTCCTAGTATTCCTGATTTGCCTCTTACATTTGGCATATATTGGACATTTACCCTTTTGCATGTACTGAGAAGAATATCTTCTAGCTTCCCTCCACATCCTCACTCATTCGTGATCCTGGAAAATTAGTGATTTAGCTATTGATTTTAAGAGGAAAAACAGTATTGTGGGTCAGCCTTTTCTCTTTATTTTAGATAATCTGTACTCAGTGTGAAGAACACAAGCAATCTTTGTTCCCCTATTTGTCAAGCTTCCAGCAAAAGACCCTTCATCTGCAAGGTGAAAAGCATGCTGCCTTGTATAAGTAATTTCAATTTACATATGAAAAATAAAAAGAAATTGTGAATTCATAAAGCAGATATGTGGTGTTCCATTTACATTACTTCTGTAACTAATTTCTCAGTTAGTTTGGACCTCAGAAAATAAAAGCTTTGCAAATCACCAAGATTTCCTTAAAGTAAAAATTTCTAAGAAGGTATAAATAAGATAATTCCTTGGTGGCTCAGCTGGTAAAGAATCTGCCTGTAATGAGGGAGACCTGGGTTTGATCCCTGGGTTGGGAAGATCCCCTGGAGAAGGGAACAGCTATTCACTCCAATATTCTGGCCTGGAGAATTCCTTGGACTGTACAGTGCACAGGGTCTTAAAGAGTCAGACGCAACTGAGCGAATTTGGGTCCATGAGTAGTACGATTAAGATTGGGATTACCTTTTCAAGTCAAGTATAATTGACTAAATTTAGGCGTAATTAATCAGTTGCCTTAAAAACAGTCAGTTTCCATTGAAAATAAACATTATACCACTATCTTGATCATTCAGTTCACTTTTCTTTGAGAGAATTAAAAAATGCCCTATATATGCCTATTTATTGTTGGTAATCTTTGGTTTTGTTCAGTTGCCCAGTTGTGTCCCACTCTTTGTGACCCCATGGACTACATCACAGCAGGCCTCTCTGTCCCTCACCATTTCCTGAAGTTTGTGTAAGTTCATGTCCATTGCATCAGTGATTCTATCCAGCCATCTCATCCTCTGATGCTGTCTTCTCCTTTGGCCCTCAATCCTTCCTAGCATGAGGGACTTTTCCAATGAGTGAGCTGTTTGCATCAGATGACCAAAATACTGGAGCTTCAACTTCAGCATCAGTACTTCCAATGAGTATTCAGGGTTGATTTCCCTGAAGATTGACTGGTTTAGTCTCCTTGCTGAGCAAGGGACTCTCAGGAGTTCAGCTTTCACAACTGTGCATGACCATTGGGAAGACCATAGCCTTGATTGTACAGCCCTTTGTTGGCAGAGTAAGGTCTCTGCTTTTCAACACACTAAGTTTGTCATAGCTTTCTTGCCAAGAAGCAAATGTCTTCTGATTTCATGGCTGCAGTTACCATCCACAGTGATTTCAGAGCCCAAGAAGAGGAAATCTGTCAGTACTTCCACATTTTCCCTCTCTATTTGCCATGAAGAATGGGGTCAAATGCCACGATCTTATTTGTTTTTAATATTTAGTTTTAAGCTGGCTCTTTCACTCTCCTCCTTCACCCTTACCAAGAGGCTATTTAGTTCCTCTCACTTTCTGCCATTAGAGTGGTATCGTCCTCATATCTGAGGTTGTTGATGTTTCTCCCACATATCTTGATTCCATCTTGTAACTCATCAAGCCTGGCATTTCTCATGATGTGTTCAGCATATATATTAAACAAATAAGGTGACAGCAATTTTTTGTTTCCTTTCTCAATCTTGAACCATTTAGTTGTTTCATCCAGGATTCTAACTGTTGCTTCTTGACCAGCATACAGCTTTCTCAGGGGAAAGGTAAAAAGGTCTGGTATTTCCATATCTTTAAGAGCTTTCCACAGTTTATTATGATCCACACAGTCAAAGGCTTTGGTGTAGTTGATGAATTAAGGGTATTTTTTTTTGTTCTTAATTCTTTAGCTTTCTCTATGATTGAGCAAATGTTGGCAATTTGATCTCTGGTTCCTCTTCCTTTTCTAAACAGCTTGGACATCTGGAAGTTCTTGGTTCACATAATGCTGAAGCCTAGCATGAAAGATTCTAAACATGACCTTATTAGCATGGGAGATAAGTGCAGTTGTCTGATGGATAGCACATTCTTTAGTACTACCCTTCTTGGGACTTGAGATTAATCTTTACAAGCATACTTATAATAGTGAATGTTGGAGAAAACTAGGAAACAGGTTTAAAACATTAGTAAGTAAAAAGATAATTTAAGTTAAAAATGATTGGTTCTTACTTTGGGTCTAGCCATGTTACAAATTTTCATACATGTTACTTGATTTCATATTTTTAAAATTTAACAAGATATAACTATAAATATTATCTGAATCTTAAGAAAATGGATAATATTATTTAAAGAGACTCAAACCAATAATGACATATCATTTTTATGTTGAAAATAAAACAGGCTACAGTTGAAAATAAAAAGGCAAAGTCAACATGAATTTCTGATTAAAGAAAATATCAATGATATTCAATGAAAATTATTTTTTAAAGTATGCTCTTATTTCTGGAAAACTTAAAACCACTCAATGAAATTAATAATATTTATGCATTTATATCTGAAGAATTTTAAGTCACTCAATGAAGTATATTTATAATAAATAACATTTAAAACCTTAATAATTTTCATGTGGTAGCTAGTCTCACAAGATGGTCTTCTCACTGAATATACCTCTTTGTGTTCACATAATTGCATGGTATTCTTTGCTAGAATCTGGGCTGGCCCTGTGCTTATTTTTAATCAATAGATCACAGTGAAGCTGGTTCATAATGAGGGTTGGGACTCTTGGAACACTTGCTGTTGTCATGTAGCTTCACAGATCCTACCCACAATTTTCTGCTAAAAGCCCAGACCAGGTGGGTCTCATAGTCTAAAGTCCACATAGTCACTTTAGCCGATAGCACAGGCAGAGATCAGAGCCAACAAGTATTAGTTTTCAGTAATGTGAGTGGGTACATCTTGGACATTCAGTTGAATTAAACCCTTAATGTCCCAGTTATCTGACAGCAGCTGCCTAAGAGAACACAGTGCTCAGCTCAATTCAGTCAAGCCACCCAACCATGAGAGACAGTGCTTTGCTTAATGTTATTTTTAGCTAGTAAGGTTTCACATGATTTGTTACAGAACAGAAATGACTGGAAGAGTAATCAGTATCTAGAGTGGGGTGACACAACTGAAAAAAAAAAAAAAAAAAACCTTTATATGACTTTCATTTTAGGATTGGATAGCCATTGGAGGCCTGAAGGGCATGGAGAGGATTATTTTCAATGGAATAATAGTTATAGAAGCTGCAAGGACAGTAAGAAATTTTGTTTTAGAATATGTAAGAAATGTTACTCCTGCCATACAAGAGAGGAATTTAGAAAAATGTTGCTTGGGATAAAATAGAAAATATATTAAATAAACTGGTATATTTGGCTAAGAGTTCCTCTCAGTTGCAAGTACTAACCGGTTTTCTTTAGCTGCATATGATGAGGTAGGGATATTTAGAAATAAGCTAAAAATTGTTCCATTTTAAAGTAAAATTTACAGGAAGTAAAAAGAAGTCAGGAATTTCTCAGTTTAAAAAAAAATGCACCATATTCTCAGCCTCTCTCAATGGAAAAAAAGGCTCTCAGAGTAAAAAAAAATGCCCCTGGGATAAAGACCATCTCAACAGCATGACTGTAGAAACCTTTGTTAAGACTTCAGAAAGATTTAAGGACTATCTCATAGAACTTCTTAATATTTAAAATTACTTTTAAGAATTTTAAGAGCATTGCTCCAACACATCCTGACAAGGAAAGATCCTGAGTTAAAGCAATAGGTAGCCACAGCTTTTGTCTAATGAGTGAATTCTATGATATTCATAGGAAAACCACAAGGGCTCTCAAGAGTACAGTATTTGAGGACATACTGTTAGCTTGTGCCAAAATAGGGGAAGTTCAAAATGAATTCAACCCTTTGGGTCCTGACCTATATATAGGTAGGAATCAGGCTAAGAAAGGCACACAGCTGCAAATTTCTTGTAAAAAGGGAAGGTATTAAAAAGTAAAAGAGAAAGTGAAGTCAAGAGTCCAGAGAGTAGAATTAAGAGCCTAGATATAAATAACAACCATGTAGAAGATGTGGAGAGTAACTTATAGGGAATAATACTGAGATCTAACCAATGAAATGGTGACATGCACTGGCTAGATTTGAGACTTGCTATGTATAGGTTATTGCTATGTGCTCTCATTCTTACCATTCTTGGATAAGAATGACTATTGAATTTATCCTGTTCCTACATCACCACTGTATGTTGAGAGTGTGTCTTTTCATTGAGATGAATGCAGATTGAGAGAAATAATATTCCACAAATAACATAGCAGAAACCAATTTTGTAAAGGCTGAATAATTGTCCCTATACCCTGACCCTTGGAACCTATGAATATGTTATCTTATTACATGGCAAAAGGGACTTCACAGATGAGCATGAGTTTTAAAATGGAGAAATTATCCTGGATTATCATGGTGAGCCCAAGGGAATCAAAAGGTTTCTTATAAAAGGGAGGCTGGAAGTTGGGGAAAAATGACATCATGCCACTGATTTAAAGATAAGTAAGGAACCACAGGTCAAGGAATGCAGATGGTCTTTACAAGCTAGAAAGGCAAAAAAAAAAAAAAAAAAAAACAAATTTGCCCCAAAACCTCAAGAAAGGATATGCCCCTTCCAACACCTTGGCTGTAGATTTTTAATTATCATATCCAAGAGGAAAAAACATTTGTGTTGTTTTAAGCCATTAAATTTGTAGTGATTTGTTACAGAAACAGTAACCATCCTTATATTCCTGCCCTGCCCTAACCCATGGATTGTAGCCTGTTTCAGCTGCTTCTGCCTCCTGAGCTCAGTGTGGGTGGCGGGAGTCTGTTTGGGCTCTAACCTGCTGTCCATGGTCAACATATTCTCAGACAAGGAGCTACAGTTACTACGGTCCTCACTACCTAAGTTCCCCTTCTGTCATAGATTTCATTCGTAGCTGAAAAATGATCCTCCTCTATGTTATTCAGTTTTACGGTTCTTTACATTGAAACAGCTAGTCTAGTACTAATAACTCTGTCTCTGCCAAAAGCAAAAGGCATTTTTACTTCTAAGTGAACATTAAGTCTATTTTTAAACTTAAATTTCTCTAAGTATTGTAACTCAATTTAGGAAATAATTAAGGCATAATAAATCTTCTTGTCCAGGAAAATATTATGTTTTTATATATATATTTTTAAAATTGGAGTTACAATTTAATGGTCTTGACCTATCAGGCAGTATGCTAAAAGCAAAATACGCAATCCATATAACAATGGTGTATTTTACAGATGAGGAATCAGAAGATAGCAGATATCTGAAATTTCTAAAAGCATTGGCTTTGAAACTATGTTTTCTTCACATCCAGCCTCAACAAGTTATTAACTATAATCTTAGGCACATTATTTTTCATTTTTCTGTACTTCAGTCCCCTCATTTGTAAAAAGGACATGATATTATCTAACTCATAGAACTGCTGAGAAAATTAATTTAAACAATAAATGCTTACAATGCCATCTATCTCAAGAAAGTATTAATAATGTCACTTGCTGTTCTTTAGTCGCTGAGTCATGTCTGACTCTGCCACCTCATGGGCTGCCAGGCTCCTCTGTCCATGGGCTTTTTTCAGGTGAGAATACTGGAGTGGATTGCTATTTCCTCCTCTGGGGGATCTCCCTAAGCCAAGGATCAAATACACGTGTTCTGTATCTCCTGCATTGCAGATGGATTCTTTACCCATTGAGCTATCATGGAAGCCCAAATGTTACAGGTATATTTCAGATTCAAATCCAAGTCTTATATGATACCAAAGTCTCATACTTAACCACTTGCCACTATATTTTGTCTTTTATATACTCTGTTCCCTGGATTGTTTCAATTTTTGTTGCCATCGTAAAAAGCATCTGACTTTTTATAATTCCATTTTATCCAAACTGGGTATTTCTGATATGTAGAAAATATATGTATGTTACAATTAGAAACCTTCCTAAAGTCTATTATTTCAAATAGCTTTCTTATTGAATTCCTTAAGTTTCCCGGGCAAGTAATTACATAATACACAAACAATAATAATCTTCTTCAAATTCTTATGTTTTATTTATTTCTTCTAAGTATTTAAATGATTAAAACTTCATAACACTGTTTAATAGATGTGATAATAAAGAGCATATTTCTTTAGCTCCTGACTTTAATCAAGATGAGTAATTTTTCACTGTTATGATCAGATTTTTATTTTAAAGTAGATATTTTAATCACATCTTTATGTCTTATTTAAAGTATGTTTAACTTTTTCCCATATAATCAAAAACAATGTTTAAATTAACTTATTCCCTACATATTTTGAGGAAATAAAATCACATGAATTTGGTTATTTCAATTTGACTAAATAAAGTGAATAAAGTTTTTCAATATTATCTTAGTGAATTGTCTTATGTACTGTTTATATTGTCATCACCATTCAGTAAACACATAAAACACATTAATAACAATAATCATTAAACATTACAACCTTTTGATAGCCCAAGAATTCTTCTAAACATTTTGATACTCATTTTGTTTAATTTTTACAAGAGTCCTGTGAACTGGGGACTATTCTAGTCTACATTTTATAGCTGAATAAATCAAAGTGCAAGTGGCTATAAATCTTGCCAGACTTCACTCACCTGGGAAAAATACTATTTGGAATTTGAGCTAATCACATGATTCTAGAACTTGAGTGTTTTAATATTTCATTCTACTTAATTTTGATTGCCCAAGTAGCAGTGAGCTAAGCTAGTCTCAGGAAGGCTAAGTCTAAATCCTTTTGCAAAATGCTTCCCAGTTATATCTGTATCTCTGAGAAGGACTCTTACACATTTACTTCAGTGACTCTGGTGTTGTCAGTTACTATGCAATGTTTACTCTGTTCTTTCTTCTTTCTCTCATTTTGTTACCAAAACCATTAGAAAAAAAAAACAGATTTTGTTTAAACTCAACAGATCGAACCTATATGTGTACTTGTGTATGGGAGATGTCAACATAAAATTGGAAGCTAAAATGGAAAAATGGTAACTGATTAAACAAACCTGAAGAAAATAAAAATTTGAGTAACTATAGTAGGTGGCAGTTAGGTGTGAAGTGTTTGTGTGAAGTCAAGTGTGGTGTGTGTGTGTGTGTGTGTGTGTGTGTGTGTGTGTGTGTGGTAGGGACTGGGTGGAACTGGAGTTGAAAGCCAGAATTGATGCAGAAAATTCCAGAAAGGTTTCAAGGATAAAGACTGTAACACTTTCTAGGGTTTATGACTCTTGGAAAGTCTAGGAAACCTAAAAATTGAAATACTTGTTTTTGGTTTAGACATCCTTCTGTTGTGTTTGCAAATTGAAATTATTGTGTTTGGTTCACTACCCATTTTCCTATACTCACTTTTTCTTATTGTCCGATGTGTACTCCTTGCACTAGTCTTCCCACTATTGTAATCAGACCTTATGTGTAGTATCTGAGTTCAGGAGATAAGGTTAAAAAGTGGCCTACCAACTTGCTTTTTCTCTATCATCCTGCTTCTTGCCTAAGCAAAACAAAACAAAATCCAAATAAGTATTTTAGTTTACCTAGTTTACTAATGGGCTTTCCTGGTGGCTCAGACAGTAAAGAATCTGTCTGCAATGCAGGAGACCAAGGTTCAATCTCTGGGTTCCAAAGACCACCTGGAAAAGGGAATGGCTACCCAATTCAGTATTCTTGCCTGGAGAATCCAGTTTATTAAAGACTATATTCATGGGAAAGTCTCTTAGCAAAAATCTCACAGATTATTCTTTTGATTACTTTTTGTCTTCCAGGCATGTAAGTCCCTCTGAAATTCTTAAAAAGTGACCATAAGAAAGCCAAAGACTAAATTCAAGAATTCAAATACTGTCAACTGCTTTCCTTTTTTATTTGATGCCCAGCAACATAGAATTATCCATGCTGCTGCTGCTGTTAAGTCACTTCAGTCGTGTCCGACTCTGTGTGACCCCATAGACAGCAGCCCACCAGGCTCCCTCGTCCCTGGGATTCTCCAGGCAAGAATACTGGAGTGGGTTGCCATTTCCTTCTCCAATGCATGAGAGTGAAAAGTGAAAGTGAATTCACTCAGTCCTGTCCAACTCTTAGCGACTCCATGGACTGCGGAGAATTATCCATAGTATTCACATATAATTTTATTAATTTATTTTCTGAATCTACAGTTATGTTCCTTTTTTCATAATTAATTTTGTGTTTGGTTGTTCATCTTTTTGCAATATTGGTGTAGTAGAAATGCCTATTTTATTCTTTTTTCTTTGAAGAATAACAGATGGTGTTTTTTAATCATTTCTATTCAACTGATTAATGTTTCATAATACATACATAATTAATCATAATATTGATTAATTGCATTAAATTATTTTATTATTCTCCAATATTTAAAGTTATATGATTAGCCCTTTTACTTGCCTTCTGTCTTTTTAGTAATGAATGCATTTGTTCCTAAGATTTACCTTTGATTACTGCTGTTCTTACTCTGCAACCACTGTTGAACCCATCCTCTTAAAGTCAAACATTTTTTACCAACAATTTATTTTCAGTCATATCAGAAATATGGCTAACATCTATCCTATTACTTTAGCAATTTTTGAAATATTTTCCTTCAACATGACTTATGCTTTGGTACAATATTGTAATCAGTCCATTCTATTTCTTAGCATTAGCAATACAATTTTCCAAAAATACATTTATGATACAATGCTGCCTTGGTACTTTTTAATATTTGGCTCTTTGTCCAAAATTTTTAGAAGGCTGTAAAATCCAATCTATAAAACAAAGTTGTGTACTTTATGTGAGATCCAAATAACAAATACAATTTTCTCACTCAATAAGTGTTATTAGAAATAGAATCTCCAACTACAATAATAAAAGAGGACAGTGTACTAAATCAGTTAGAAACATTTGGAGTCAGAATGACTCAAGTATACTTTGAGGCTCTTCTTACCTATCTGTTCCTTCCATCATTTGGACCAGGCATTCTACCTACTTGATAGACCAAGGATTTTCAACACAGAGTGTAGCTTTACATTCTGTACACACACAGAGTGCAGTGTGTGCTGAGCTGCTCAGTTGTGTCTAACTCTTTGTGATACCATGAACTGTAGTCCACCAGGCTTCTCTGTCCATGGGGATTCTCCAGGCAAGAATAACTTGAGTGGGTTGCGTGCCCTCTTCTAGGAGATCTTCCTAACCCAGAGATTGAACCCAGGTCTCCTGCATTGCAGGCAGAATCTTTACTATCTAAGCCACCAAAGAAGCCCCTTAGAATATTTTAAATTATTCTAATGAGGAACTTTCAAACAGGACACATTTCAAGCCCAACCTAAGACTAATTAAATGAGAATTCATACTGAATTCCTTAGATATTCTATTGAACAGCCAGAGTTAAGTATAATTGTTATAGTCTTTAGTTGGTAGGCCTCAAACTGGTATCTATATTCTCTAATACAAAATGTATTAACCAATATAAAAACAAAAAATTTTGTATATACAAATAAGCACACACACACACATATGTGTGTGTATGTGTGTGTGTGTCTATGTATGGATGATGTGATATTATATGGTAATAAAAGAAGACAAAAAGAGTACTATGAGTTCATTATGATCCAAACAGTGAAAAAATGAGATGAGGCAATTTTGATAAGAAAATAAGCTTCTAGTAAAGCTGAATATCTCAATAAAACCAAAGTATTTCAATTAGAAATTAGCCACTGAGCAAACCTCTGGGAGTAATAATATGTGACACTACAAAGTATCCCAAAATAGTACAAGAAAAAGTCATGCCTTCAAGAAGCTTGTAAGGGAGATTAAGATACAAGTATAACATGGAGAAAATCATTACAAAATTAAATTCTAACTAAAGATATTGTTTGGATTTCCCTGATGGCTCAGTGGTAAAGAATCTACCTGCTATGCAGGGGAGGCAGGTTGGATCCCTGGGTGGGGAAGATCCCCTGGAGGAAGAAATGGCAACCCACTCCAGTATCTCGCCTGAAAAATCCCATGGATAGAAGAGTCTGGCGGGCTACAGTCCACAGGGTCACAAAGAGTTGGTCAGGACTGAGCACCTGAGCGCACACATACTCACTAAAGGATATTAAGTAAGTTTCAGAAATAATTCCGCAAAGCTCATAATCCAGAGTCAGCCTGACACAGCATCAAGCAGCTTATGGAAGAAGAGGCAGCATTACTGGGCTTGAAGGATCATTAGGCTTTAAATAGATAAAGAAAAAAAGATGCATGTTTGAAACAGGAGGGACAGTAAGAGTTGTGTATATGCTGAGGAACTGAAATCATCTCTGCTGATTTAGGCTGTGTATGTTACGAAGTCCTGGGGAAAGGGGAGAATAGTGATATAAACATGGTGACAAGATAAACTTACAAATCTATTATATCTAATATTTATCATGGTGATCTTTTTTTTTATACCAGTGTATTTAACCATTCTGTCCCTTGAGCTACTCAGAAGATTGTATACAATGCCAATGAAATCTATGGTATGCAATGGTAATTCATTAAATATATATTAATATATATGCATACTTACAGTTCAGTGATAATTAAAAATAAAGCTTTAATACTTTTATAAATAATAATATGTTATTAGTTCACACATATTATAAATACAACAGTTAATATATTAGCAACTTAATTACAGAAATTATAAATGAAATTAATGCAATTATACTACAGTCAGACTAAACTCCTTTCCATAAATTAAACATTACTTGAACCAAGACTTTTTTTTATTGCACTTGTATTTTTGTCTTGTTTTTGTTTTTTCTTACTATGTTTTTCCCTGATATTATCATGGCTTAATCTTTCTCATATTTCATTTCAAGGGCAATGTGTTCTCTTGAAAGAAGCCTTTGCTGACGTGCATATCAACTAATGTTGTATGCTCATAAATTGCTACCTAGTCCTCCTCTGTTTCATTTAGAGCAGTCAGCGTGATGGGTTTGCACTTGTTTCTACTCATGTTTGTCCAATCTCCACAGTTATTGTTTAGTTGCTCAGTCACATCAACTCTTTACAACCCCATGGACTACAGCATGCCAGGCTTCCCTGTCCAACACCAACTCTCACAGCTTGCTCAAACTCATGTCCATTAAGTCAGTGATGTCATCCTACCATCTTATCCTCTGTCATCCACTTCTCTTCTTGCCTTTTATCTTTCCCAGCATCAGTGTCTTTTCCAGTAAGTCAGCTCTTGGCATCAGGTGGCAAGCATCAGTCCTTCCAATGAATATTCAGGGTTGATTTCCTTTAGGATTGACTGGTTTGATCTCCTTGCAGTCCAAGGGACTCTCAAGAGTCTCTTCCAACACTGCAGTTAAAAAGCATCAATTCTTCAACGCTCAGCCTTTTTTATGGTCCAGCTCTCACATTCATACATGACTACTAGAAAAACAGTGGCTTTGACTATATGTATCTTTGTCGGCAAAGTGATGTCTGTGCTTTTTCATATGCTCTCTAGGTTTGTCATAGCTTTTCTTCCAAGGAACAAGCATCTTTTAATTTCAGGGCTGCAGTAACCACCCACAGTGATTTTGGAGCTGAAAAAATTAACATCTGCCACTGTTTCTATTGTTCCCCGATCTATATGCCTTGAAGTGATGGGACCAGATGCAATGATCTTTGCTTTTTGAATATTAAGTTTCAAGCCAGCTTTTTCATTCCCCTCTTTCACCTTCATCAAGAGGCTCTTTAGTTTTTCTTCACCTTCTGCCATAAGGGTGGTATCACCTGCATATCTGAGGTTATTGATACTTCTCTTGATAATCTTGATTCCAGCTTGTGATTCATCCAGCCTGGCATTTCACATGATGTACTCTGCATATACATTAAATAAACAGGGTGACAATATACAGCCTTGATGCATTCCTTTCCCAAATTTGAACCAGTCTGTTGTTCCATGTTTTGTTCTAACTGCTGTTCTTGACCTGCATACAAGTTTCTCAGGAAACAGGTTAATGTGGTCTGGTATTCCCATCTCTCTAAGAATTTTCCATAGTCTGTTGTGATTTACACAGTCAAAGGCTTTAGCGTAGTCAATGAAGAGAAGCAGATGCTCACATAATATTGAAGTCTAGCTTGAAGGATTTTGAGTGCAACCTTGCCAGCACATGAAATGAGTGCTATTGTGCAGTAGTTTGAACATTCTTTGACATTGTCCTTCTTTGGGATTGGAATGAAAACTGACCTTTTCCAGTGCTGCAGCCACTGCTGAGTTTTCCAAATTTGCTGGCATATTGAGTGCAGCACTTTCATAGCATCACCTTTTAGGATTTGAAATAGCTCAACTGGAATTCCATCACCTCCACTAGCATTGCTCATAGTGATGCTTCCTAAAGCCCACTTGATTTCACACACCAGGATGTCTGGCTCTAGGTGAGTGATCACACTATTATGGTTTTCTAGGTCATTAATACCTTTTTTGTATAGTTCTTCTGTGTATTCTTGCTACCTGTTCTTAATATCTTCTGCTTCTGTTAGGTCCATACCATTCTGTCCTTTATTGTGCCTATCTTTGCATGAAATATTCCCTTGGTATCTCTACTTTTCTTGAAGAGTCTCTAGTCTTTCCCATTCTATTGTTTTCCTCCATTTGCACTGTTCGCTTAGGAAGGCTTTCTTATCTGTCCTTGCTATTCTTTGGAACTCCTCATGATGGGCATCTTTCCTTTTTTCTTTTGCCTTTCAATTCTCTTTTTTCAGCAATTTGTAAGGCCTCTTCAGATAACCATTTTGCCTTTTTGCATTTCTTTTCCTTGGGGATGGTTTCAATCACTGCCTCCTGTACAATGTTACAAACCTCCTCCATCCATAGATCTTCAGGCATTCTATCAGATCTAATCCCTTGAATCTATTTATCATTTCCACTATATAATCATAAAGAACTTGATTTATGTCATACCTGAATGGCCTAATGGTTTTCCCTACTTTCTTCAATTTAAGTCTGAATTTTGCAATAAGGAGTTCATGATCGAAGCCATTGTCAGTTCCCAGTCTTGCTTTTGCTGACCCTAGAGAGCTTCTCCATCTTTGGTTGCAAAGAATATAATCAATCTGATTTTGGTACTGACCATCTGATGATGTTCATGTGTAGAGTCATTTCTTGCATTGTTGGCTATGACCAGTGTGTTCTCCTGGCAAACTCCAGTCTCCACATTAGAATGTAAATACTAGGAGTATTGCAACCAAGTTTGTCTTATACAGCAGTGAGCCTTTTGAGCCCAGTACAATGCTTGGCTCAGAGAGAAACCAATGTACTGGTTTTGCTATATATCAACATGAATCCACCACAGGTGTACATGTGTTCCCCATCCTGCACCCCCCTCCCACCTCCCTTCCCATACCATCCGTCTGGGTCATCCCAGTGCACCAGCTCTGAGCATCCTGTATCATGCATTGAACCTGGACTGGCGATTCATTTCACATATGATATTATACATGCTTCAATGCCATTCTCCAAAATCATCCCACCCTCACCGTCACCCTCTCCCACAAAGTCCAAAAGCCTGTTCTATACATTTCTGTCTCTTTTGCTGTTGTAAAGTGATTAGCCTCCAATTAAAATAAACGTTTATATTATTAAAAAAATAAAAAATAGTTAAGCAGATAAATGAAATCTACAATCATGTATCCCTCTTGTCTTTCAGTGGTGCTTTCACCATATTATTTCATTTTTTTGCCCTGAATTGTTTAATAATCTATATTACGAATGACCTAAGTAAATTATACATATTCCACATTATTCTATGATAGTAAAGAAATACATAATCTTTCTTCTCATGATCTATGGCCTTATCTGTTAAGTTAAGCATCTTCCCTAGATCTATTTGAAGCTGTGGAGACAGAGCCCAAAGGCCAGGCTGAAAGGATAACTAGCAAGTAAAACTTCTTTCGATACGTAATAAAGCTCTCAGATCACTACTCTTGTAAGAATCCAATTTAAAGTTGAACATTATTGAATTAAAATCTTTAAACTATAATTGAAATATAAAAATCATGATTGTTATTTTGACTGAATTCCCGTTTTCAATAAAAATATCTCCTTTTGAGACAAGAGAGGGATGGATGGCTGTAGCAAAGGAGAATGATACATACAAATGTCAAATTTACAAGAATGTGGATTTTTAATGTGATTTCCTGCTTTATAACAATGTTAATGTTTTATTGTTTTAAATTTTATTTTAAATGATCTTTAAAGTCTATAAGTGTCACTTTATGCCTTGAGTGGTTGTTACAGCAGAAGTAGAAATAAATTTCTTAAGATATTTCAGAACCCCCTCCAGCTTTTACCCTATTATTGCTACTAATATACTTCATAGAATAGTTTTACCACTCAGCTGGGAGTATAAGGAAATTGAAAACAAAATGCATGCCTTAAGTGCTAAGTGCACTGCAATAAACCATGTTTGAATCATGACCACCCCAGTAAATCAGATGCTAATGGGTTTTCCTATTTATTAACATTGTAAAATTGCCTTAAACATTCCTCTCAATTTGAGGAATTAAAGATAAGTTTTGCTCCCTTTTACTATCATAGAAAATCATATTGAAAAAATATTTTTTTCAAATAAAAATATGAACAATATCCTGAACAAGTAAATAGATTCTTTAAAATCATATTGTCCCCAAATCCTTCAGCAAATGCAATATTAAGGGTTTTGAAACCTTTAGAGCTAGTTTGCAAGGATGTGATAGACAGCTGTGGACAGTGATACTAAAGCACAAGACATTTGTTTTGTTCTATTTTTTGCCAGTTGGTTGCTGCTTTTTATGAAAGTTTACTTAGCCTTAGGCACAGAAAAGCAGGGATCAATAGCACGGATTTTAGCTACAGCCCCAGATATATAGCTAACATAATAATTTGGTTGATTAGAAGTGAATAAACTGAATAGAGGTTTTTCAAAAATAAGTGATGCAAAAAATAATCCACAACAAATATTCCAATATCTTCATGTTGCTCAGTCACTAAGTCGTGTCCAGCTCTGTGACCCCTAGGTTGGTAGCCTACCAGGCTCTTCTGTCCATAGGATTTCTCAGGCAAGAAAACTTGAGTAGGTTGCCATTTCCTTCTCCAGGGTATCTTCCCAACTCAGGGATCAAACCCATATCTCCTGCATTGGCAGGCAAATTCTTTACCAATGAGCCACAAAGGAAGCCCATTCCCATGTCTAATGACCTGTAATTGCAGAGATAGCATTAATTGCATCTTTAAAATAATTACTAAGGTTTTAATATCTAAACATCTAAGTTCAGAAGTGTCTAAGATTACATATGCATGTTTTCATTAAATTGAGAGGCTATTATTTTTAAAATATAGTTACTATTGGGCTTCAAAAGAGATACGGTTTTAATAAAATTAAAACTTTATTGTGATGTCAACTTTGGTGGGAAATTCAGAGATCTATTTTATGAGTTTTAGATATTTACTTTTTACACTTTTTCTCCTTTGCACAATCAGACTAAAGCTTTCCATCACTTCAGTTCTTGGCATTTCTTCCTCTTTCTCAAAGTGTTTCTTAAATCTCCCAGTTATTTCCATACTTTGGTTTCTGACTTTTCCCTTCCAAACCAATGTCCTCTTCATGATTTACTTATCCAATAATACTCTTTAATACCAAGATTTGATATATGTACCAAACTCTACAAACCAAACTCTTCCCTCTATTTGCACTGTTCTTTTCCCTCTAATTAAGATTCTTTGATTTTCTTTCATTTTTTGCTATGTGAATTCTGGGTGATTCCCAGTCATCTTCTTTATTGGTAGCTCAGACCATTCACAATAAGCCACATACTCCTGAATCCAACCGTTAATTTGACATCACCGCTTGGACATATCTAAAATGTATGTAGGTTAATATTACAACCTTAAATAGCTAAAACTGTTACTCATTCCCATCTCCTTAAATCTGCTCTAGACTTCCTTTTACCACAACCATTTTTACTTAGGACACAATTATTGGACTCACCATTGATTTCTCTGTTTCCTTACACCTCACATCCAACACAGCAGCATAGATTCTTAGATTTACTTCCAAAAATAGCAGAATTTATTTATTTATTTTTTTCTCCAGCTGTGCGACATGACATGGTATCTTAGTTCTCCAACTAGGGAATGAACCTGGGTAGGGAAAGTGCGGTGTCCTAATCACTGGACTGTCAGGCAATTCCCAAAAGAATAGCCAAATTTAACTTAAATTTCTATTGCTATAATCAAAGACCTGGAATACTACAGGCTACTGAGACTACTTTTGATTAATTTTCCCCCATTGTTAACTTCACAACAGAACACAACACTTCTTCACACAATAAGAGAAATAATTCCTCTAATCAAACATGAGGTCATAATAATTCTCTGCTTAAAAGAGCTTTCAAATGAGTTTCTATTTCCACTAGAAAAAAAAAAAAATCAAACTTCTTATCATGGCCTTCAGGGATTTCAAGTTAGATTTAACCCTAACTTAAATGTCCAAGCTTATGTTCTTTCATCTACTCTATCCAGCTCTTTATTTGTGTCCTTTAATACATCAAATGTGTGTTTGATCTCAAGATCTTTTGACTTATTGTTTCACCTACATGGAATGTTCTTTCCCTGGAACATATATGCTGTATCCCTATCATCATATAAGTATCAAATCAAATGAAGTTGTCTCTATGCCAAGCATACACTTAGCAGAATGATATATATGGAAATATTTAAGAGTTCTGCCAACATTTCCTGGACTCAAATCTTAATCCTGTAATTGCTTGTGTAAAGGCACATGCAAACTAAAAAGAAGAGGCTTAATTCTTCCTATTAAATACAAGGAAAGCAACGTCTCCCTTCCTTTGAGCATTACATTTAGAAAACTTGCAACTGTAAGTTCTTTCTCTGCCTTTTGAAAGTGTATGCAAAATGCTTAAAGAACTAAATAAGACCTTTGCCAAATTCATAACCTTATAACTAGGGTATGTCTTTTTCTCAAGGACCTGGGAGCCATCTCTTTGATATGTAATTATCACAGAAGATGTATCTATTTCCCATTTTCCTTAAAAGCTTAGACTCTAACTTTGGCAGGTGCCACACTCCAAGTTGCAAAACTACCTCCTGCCATAAAGAGGAGTTTATTTTTCCTTTGGATAAGACCAATTCATTGACAGAGAAGGTCATCCTAAATATCAGGTTAACTTAGGGTGAAGTATGTGTGATAAATGGTGCTTTCAAGTCTCCTTGCTCAAGGGCAAGTTATTGTTTATCTTGAAGACATATCTATAATGGGTTGTATCTGCTTGGCTACAGATGCGGTGAGATTTCTTTTTGCCTTTCCAGTCTCTTAGCAAATTGCCTACAATGAGCATCACATTCTGGTTTTCTGCTCATTGAATAAATAAACTGTTCTCTCTCTCTCCCACTTTTGGAGAAAATGGAGAGGTTTCCTGGGTTAACAGGAAATTTTATTTTAATTATTTTCTCAACACTTACTAGCTGTGAAACAGCAAGTTACTTATTTAAAATATTTCTTCCTTATTTTCCTCATGTGAACAACCAGGTGTAATAAAACCCCTAAAGTTCCTATAAGGAAACAATAACAATAAACAATGAAACCATGGAAAGAAGGGTATCTATTTCAATAAAAGTGTTCAACAATTATTAGGTATTGTTATTATTCTAACAGCATAATACAATCCTTAGTAATATAAGAAATTATCTTTATACATTTTAATGTTCACCAGTTTATTATATGTCTCCTTCCTCAAAACAGCTCTGCCAGTTTCTCCTTTAATGCATTTCAATTGCTTATTCATAAACAATAATAAATATTTATTTACTGATGTAATAAGTAAATTTGAAGAAACAAATTAAAAGATGACAAACACTATTAAAAGTGAGGCATTTATTCTACTTTTTTTCACAGCCTGTTAGTAAGTCAGAGCCCATATAGTTGTTTTAAATATTTTATAAATGTTTATAAAAATACTATATATAATGTATGAAACTTTAAAAAGTATGCCTTGCTGGCCATTTATTTTTAGGTAAAGAACTTTACAGTTTTAATAGCTTATTAAAACTATATCTCTGAATCATCAATAATAGAATATATTCAGTGTAATTGATTTTAACAGAAAAAAATTATAGCATACTTCAAACAACAATAACTTTTAAAAAGTTTCAATGCCTAAGGGATCCTTCATTTGTTTGGAAGATTCATTTCTAAAAGAAAATATCTTATTTCAAAAAGGAACACATAAATTGGATATTAGATGTTTTATTTGCTTGCTTCCTCAATTACAGAAATATACATATATAGACATCTTAAATGTGCATGTATATACACATGTATAGATGCCTATTGGTAAGCGCCTTGAGTTTTAAACAAAAGAAATTTGGGTTTGCACGTTCAAAGTAGATAAAAGTTAAAATTCTACTCACATTGCTGTGATATAGTCTTTTCAGTTTAATGAAAATGCAAATGAGCTAACAGTTTAAATGAATAATACATGTCTTTATATGCTGTATGAACTAAAAAAATATCCCTCAGATAAATGAGTTATAAATTTCAGCTCAATTTCAGCATTTGGTTGTATAGTATACACTGTATGGGTGATAAAAACTGGCTATTCTCTCATACCAGTTAAAGGCACTCATTTATAAACAAAATATTAACATAAAATAATTGTTAGTAGATATTTCAGAATGCCTTACATATTCATTGTATTATTGACTTTAGAGAATTTTGAAATAGTTATCACTACTCAAGTACACCAAACTCCTATTTCTCATCAAATATGTGTTTTCTCCTTTGTCAAATTCACAGGTCATTTTCAATTTTTGAACTTTGAACTTTTGTTTTTACTCTGGAGGAAAACATGAGATAATCACTAAGTGGATAAATAACTTTTAAAAGCATAACTTTGAAAAACTGTTTAACTTAAACATTTGTTGTTATGGTTCAGTCACTAAATCTATTTTTTAAACATTACAACTAGCCTTTGATTTCACATAAGCCTTTGAGGTTTTATGCTATTATTATACAATTGGCAGAGAGATGTAGGAACTTTACTTTCTTACTTCCATTTCCTTTACAGCAGCTGCTTTAATTAACAGAAGTCAACGTCCACTTTCCTTTGCATTGGAGACTTGTAATAAATCTCCTCAAACATTCCTTGCTCAGTATAACTTCTAGACATTCTATAAGATGACTTACCCTGAAAGCAGGAATGAAAATACATTATACAGTGGTACCTATGGCCAACAGTAGTTGTCACTATTTGTAATCTTATGTCCAGATGATCGTATGCTAAACATATTTCATGTTACCTACATAGCCATACCTGCTTGAAGGGGAAGAATGAAACCCATGTACTTTGACAAACGGGGTGGGCTTGGTGATCATTTTTCTGTTTCATGGCCCTATCTACTCACCCCACCATAGCTAACGGAGCTTCCCTGGTTGCTCAGATGGCAAAGCATCTGTCTGAAATGCAGGAGACTGGGTACAACCCCAGAGTCAGGAAGATCTCCTGAAGAAGGGAATGGATACCCACTCCACTACTCTTGCCTGGAGAATTCAATGGACAGAGGAGCCCAATAGGCTACAGTCCATGGGATCACAAAGAGTCAGACGTGACTGAGCAACTAACACTTAATACTTGATCTCTTCCAAAAAGCTTGGTTTAAAAAAAATGAGCTAGACTTAAGAGATTTTCTCTCAATAATCTGAGCCAAAATAGCTGATTACCAATAGGTGTCAAAGATGAAAGAGTAACTTCTTGAAAGTAGATTAAGGGTTATGGTACAGTGAAGGCATGAGAGAAGAGAAATAATAAATAAAAAGATGAAGAAAATAGATCAGGAAGAAGAGTTCATGTGAACTATGAGTCATGTCTGGAGTCATGTCCGTCAGAGGGCACTCAAGTTGAGGCTGTTATGATTAATTCCTTAGTATAGCTGAGTCCAGCATTAATATCGAAGCTAAGCTTCATGAGCATTGACTTCATACACTCTCTTCTTTGTGGATTTCTATTATGTCCCACTTATATCCTCACAATAAATAACACTGGGCTAAAACTAGCTTCATCAGTCCTTTCTTCCCTGGAATATAAAATATCTAGGGAAGACACATGTTTAACGTGACATTTCAGCTCAAAGTAAAATTCATCTTTTTAAGCAAATGTAGGACTTTCAAAACTGTTCATTTGAAATTTTTCATTGCCATGTTATATAACCCCAGGTGGTGCTTCATTATGTCTTTGAATCACAGAATTTTAGGTCTGAAAGCTACACTAGATATCATCTATTTTAATGTTATCATTTTAAAGGACCAAAATTTAGAATCCCAAGTACATTTTCTTATTTGCCCAAGGTTATACTCTAAATCAACTTAGCAGAGACTAGAAATGAAATATTCTAACACCTAATGTGGAGGTAGGAGGGAAGGAGAGATAGAAAAAGAGAGGAGAGACAGACACAGAGAAAGGAGGAGACAGTGAGGGAAAACAAAATTTGTGATACTAAAAAAAAAAAATGTAAAATTTATTTTAGTGTCTACCCAGAAGTATATTTCAACTTTGGTATTTCTTTGTTTCCAGCAACACCTATTTAGAGAGAATATCTTTCTATTCTGACATATGACACAACCAGGACTTTGACATAGGGTGTCAATATCATCATGGCAGAAGGAAAAGCAGACTTGGAAAAGAACAAGAAAAGTGAAAAGAATAATAATTATCTTGAATAAACTTAGAAAAAAGCAAGGGTTGCAAACTAGACATTCATTTCAGTTCAGTTCAGTTCAGTTGCTCAGTCGTGTCCAACTCTTTGTGACCCCGTGAATAGCAGCACGCCAGGCCTCCCTGTCCATCACCAACTCCCAGAGTTCACTCAGACTCACGCCCATCGAGTCAGTGATGCCATCCAGCCATCTCATCCTCGGTTGTCCCNCCCCCGTCCCTGGGATTCTCCAACTCAAAGTAAAAGCTATATATATATATATATATATATATATATATGATTTCTAAATAATGCAGAATAACAATAACAGATGCTAGATAGATAAAATATGATTATATGTAACTGCCCTTTATTGATTGTGATACAGTGATACAATGTTTCTTTTCTCTAACTAGTTTGTTTTTTCTGTATACTTTCTCTGCTTAACTTTTCAAATAGAATGATTTTTTTTTCCACTTTAGCTTTTGTTTTTAAACAAACATATAATATTTCATTTCNAAATATGATTATATGTAACTGCCCTTTATTGATTGTGATACAGTGATACAATGTTTCTTTTCTCTAACTAGTTTGTTTTTTCTGTATACTTTCTCTGCTTAACTTTTCAAATAGAATGATTTTTTTTTCCACTTTAGCTTTTGTTTTTAAACAAACATATAATATTTCATTTCTGATCATATGGGCCTATAGTTATATATACATTGATTGTTAGCTGAAAAGTTTATTCAAGGTAGTTTAAGAATAAAAGCTAAATTTATTGTCTTTATAGAGACATATCATATGGTATCAAAGGTAAGAAGTACAATTTGATATCTTAAAAACTGCAATCAAACTTAAATATCAGAATCCAAGAATATTTAGTTCCATATAAGTTAACACCTGGCCTATCCCTGCATTGATAAACTTAACATTGATATACAAGCCGGGCAGATGAACATAAAAATATGAACTAACAATGGAGCTTCAAAATATATGAAGCAAAAAAATAAAATAATTGAATGGGGAAATGAATAATTCTGCAATAGTTGGAGACTTCAATATCCTACTTTCAGAAATGGAGCTAACAACTGGACAGAAAATCAATAACAAAATATAAGATTTGAACATAGATAAAACTTTCCACTTCAAAAAAATAGGATACCTTTCCTCAAGTGCACATGGGACATTCTTCTGCATAGATCATATGTTAGACCACAAAATAAGTCCAAATAAATTTTTTAAAAATGAAACTGAAATTGTCCAACATATCTTCTCTGAGTACAGTGCAATGAAATTAATGACAGAAGGAAAACTGGAAAGTCAAAAATATGTGGAAATTAGATAACAACCACAAGGTCAAGAAGAAACCATAAATGAATTGAGAAAATACTTTGATAAGAACTAAATTATATATATATATATATGTATAACACTTCAAAATTTATAGGATGAAGCAAAATGACTACTTAGCAGGAAATTTATAGCTCAAAATGCTTACCCTAAAAAATCAAAAGATCTTAAATCAATAACCTACCTAACAATGAAACAAAAAAAGAACAAAATAAATACAAAACTAGCAGAAGGAAATAATAAAGATTAAAGTGTAGATAAACAAAATAAAGAACAGAAAAACAGAGAAAACCAATGAATCTAAAAGTAATACATATGAATGTCACATATAAGTAGAACATGATGGTATGCAATGAAATCTGAATTCAGTGATACATACTATAATAAATGATGCATTGGAGGAAGGGTATTTTAAAATTGAATGCAAATTCTATAACAACTTCAGAGAAGAGATTGCTATGATTTATGTAGGTCAAGAGAAGATTAAAGGAAATTTACATCAGTAATGCCAGGAGGAAATTTAAAAAGTTGACTAGTGGCACTCATAGGAGAAACAAGGAAGACAGTAGTGTAAACAAAGAAAGGTCACACTAAAAGTGCAAACAAACAAAAAAAGAGATTAGGTTATAGATCTTAGTCTGCTGCTGCTGCTGCTGCTGCTTCTAAGTTGCTTCAGTCGTGTCCAACTCTCTGCGACCCCATCGACGGCAGCCCACCAGGCTCCCCTGTCCCTGGGATTCTCAGACAAGAACACTGGAATGGATTGCCATTTCCTTCTCCAATGCATGAAAGTGAAAAGTGAAAATGAAGTCTCTCAGTCGTGTCTGACTCTTCGTGACCCCATGAACTGCAGCCTACCAAGTTCCTCCATCCATGGGATTTTCCAGGCAAGAGTACTGGAATGGGGTGCCATTGCCTTCTCTGAGATCTTAGTCTGAAATGAAGTGAAAGTTGCTCAGCTGTGTCTGACTCTTCGCAACCCCATAGACTGTAGCCCACCAGACTCCTCTGTCCATGGAATTCTACAGGTAAGTATATGGAGTGGGTAGCCTATCCCTTCTCTAGTGGATCTTTCTGACCCAGGAATTGAACCCAGGTCTCCTGCATTGCAAGCAGATCCTTTACCAGCTAAGCAACCAGGAAAACCCCAGCCCTTAGTCTATACATTAGTTATTCTGTGATTGACTTTCACTATATATAAAAATTATTGGCCATCAGAAGAGCCAATACAAGCACAGAAGATAATTAAAATTTCAAATGCTGATACATTGACATTTTTCATTTAAAATGTTTCATATGTATTAAATGTCATTTTCCACTGGTTACATCACTTTCAGAAACACACTGTTACTTACTGTTATGAATGTGTGTGAGATTAAACACATAGCTCTTTATTCCCATAGAAGTGCTAAGGAATGTTTTCCTAGAATGTATCTAGGAGGTAGGAAGAGTGCACACTAGAGAAGATTTTAGCAGAATAAATTTAATAAACTGTGCCTTTCTATTTATTACATTATGGTCAGAAAAAAAGATTTATATTTCAGGGGAAAGCCAAAGTACCGCAAGGCTGGGCAACAATAGGAAATGATGTCAAGGCTGAAATTGACAATAGCATTCATAAATTAAGGACTGGGCCAGGAAAAGTTTTGATGATTCAATATGTAAATCTACTTGTGAAGTCAACTTATCTAGCTTCTTGGTCTATTTGTATTTTTTATTTATGCTTTTAATTTTGGCTTAGACAGCAGCTGTAAGTTTACTAAAAGAAGTAAACATAAGATTCTCTCTGGGTTTGCCCTAGGGAATCAAGCTGATTTCATACATCTTTTCCTTGAAATGGATTAGACTTTTTGAAGATAAATATAACTGTGTAATGGAAAAGAGATTTTTGAAGACCTAATGTGATTAGTCTTATCTTCAAAACAGTTATCTTTCCTTCTGAGGTAAAAATGACTTAGGCTTGAAGTTCAGTCAAAATTTTCTATACGTGCTGCAAAGATGAAATTGTAACAGTTATTAAGGATTATATGGAAATCATGGAGAGCAATAATGAGAAAGGAATAAGAGAACAATAACGATTTCTACTTAGGCTTAAAAAATAAACTGTAGAACTTATTTTCCACATTCCTGAATACATACACAGTTCTTAACTGCATTTCTAAACTACTTATTTTTGTAGCCCAATCAGTCAGCGACTGTAAACTTTTCTGATGGCAAAAATCTAGAACAACCAAAATCATCTTGAAAATGAAAATACTGTGGAGGTTTTACATGTCCTGATCTCAGGCCTTACTCTAAAGTCAGAAATCAAACACTGAGGTACTGACAAAAGGAAGGACTAAAAAAAAAAAAAAAAAAAATCAGTGACATGTAATAGATAATTCATAAATAGGGCATATATTGTCAGATGATATTTTGATCAAGGTGTCAATTCAACTGGAGAATAAAATTATTTTTAAAACAAATGGTGCTGGAAACACTGGATATATACTGTGGGAAAAAAGAAACTCACGCCTTCATACCCTCTCCCTAAAANAAAAAAAAAAAAAAAAAAAAAAAAAAATCAGTGACATGTAATAGATAATTCATAAATAGGGCATATATTGTCAGATGATATTTTGATCAAGGTGTCAATTCAACTGGAGAATAAAATTATTTTTAAAACAAATGGTGCTGGAAACACTGGATATATACTGTGGGAAAAAAGAAACTCACGCCTTCATACCCTCTCCCTAAAAATAACATTTGATATGGATATCAAAGACCAAACAGAATATCCAGAATCTCACAGCTTCTGAAAGAAAACTCTGTGAAAACTCCAACTTAGTACCAAAACAGCACAAAGGAAAAATTAAAAAATAATAAACTCTACCTTATCAAATTTGAAAATATCTGCTCATTAAAAAAAAATCATTAAGGAAATCATAACCAAACTGCTGACTTGATATAGTATTTGCAGCATATATAGTAAGATTCATAGATTATTAAAGAATATAAATAAATAATGATAAGATAAATAATTAAAAATAGGCAAAAGATGTTAACAGACACTTCCAGAAAATATATGCCAATGACCACATGATGAAGGACTCACACTCATTAGTTACCAGAGAAACAAAAATGAAAACTATGATCAGTTACAATTTAGCACCCACTATAATTGCTAATGTTTATAAAAAAAAAAAAAAACTGACAACACCAAAGTTTGTGAAGCACCTGGAATTTTATATATTGTTGAGAATGCAAGATGGTAAACCACTTTGGATAAGTATTTAGCAGTTTCTTGTGGCTCAGCTGGTAAAGAATCTGCCTGCAATGCAGGAGACTGGGTTCAATCCCTGGGTTGGGAAGATCCCCTGGAAAAGGGAAAGGCTACCCACTCTAGTATTCTGGCCTGGAGAATTCCATGGACTATACAGTGTATGGGGTTGCAAAGAGTCAGACACGACTGAGTGAATTTCACTTTCACTTTTCAATTTCACTATAAAGTTAAACACATATCTAATCTCAAAGCCATTAATTCTACTTGCATTTACAAGGATATGAAAACAAATGTCTACCAAAGGACTTGCACATCAACACTTAAAGCAATTTTACTTATCATAGCTATGAAATGGAACTCAAATACTAAAAAACAGTGGATAAACCATGATATATTCTTACAACAGAATGAGAGTCACAAGTACATACAATGACATAAATGAATCTCAGAAATATGATGTTGAAAGAACGAAGCTTTACACAAATGATATGCAGTGTATAGCTCCATTTCTGATGTCAAAAAAAGCAAAATGAAATTGTAATAGGAGAAATTAGAAAGTGTTTAACTCAAGTGGAGACAGGTGGATTGATTGGAAAGGGACATAAGCAAATGTTTGATGTCTATTTTATTACATGGGAATCTACAACAATCAAAACTTGAGATTTGGGGATGTAATTATAGTTAAAATCTAAAACATTTCATAGCAATTCTTTTCTCACTTTTACTTTGAAAATACCACAAAGATTAATTAAAAATGTAAATAAGAACATTTTAACATTCATTCATCCCTTCCTTCATTTAACAGACATGTGCTGTGCATCAGCTATGTTTATGCACGCTTCTAGATACAAAGGATACAACTGTATACGATGTCCCAGAATTGTTACTTTGGACTGTACAACCTAGTGGGCAAAATAGCAAAAAAATAAAAAATAAAATAATAGCAGTAAGTGTATATTTAGAAGAAAATTGGAATAAAATTTGCCCATATATGTGTGTTTGGGAGTTTAGTAATTACAAATGAGATGGTCAAGAAGTATTTTATGATCAAGTCATATTATAACAAAAAGCTAAAGAAATTGAGGGAGGGAAGTGTGCAGACATATAGGAAAATGCATTTTAGGCAGAGAGCCAGAAGAAAGAATAAACTCAAAGGCCCAGGCATGGGATTACTCTTGTGTTCCAGAAATTTCAGGAGAGTCATTGTAGGTATCATTAAGTGAGAAAGTGGAAAAGTCAAGAGAAGAAGCCAGAGAAATTGTGGCTAATCAGTCATGTGGTACCATGTAGGCCAGTATAAGGATTTCAGCTTTCACTCTGAATGAACAGAAATGCTGTCATAGATGTTTAAACACAAAAGTAATACGAGATGATTTAAATTTTACAATCACTACTCTAGCTTCTCACTGAGAATGATTGTGTACGATGGAGGACAAGATTAGAAGCAGAGAGAACAATTAAGTTACTGTAACTATAGTCCAAATGACAAATAGTACTAGTTTGGACCAACTTTAGAAATAAAGGTGATTAAAGTCAAGAAGATTCTGAATATATTCTAATGGTACTGATGATATTTGCTAAAGGACTATGGGAAAAAAAAGAAGTAAAAATGACTACAATTTTGGGCTATCAGTCAGTAAGAGAGGAAAACACTGATGGAGGTTTCAGAAGTGACTTCATGTCAGGAATTAGAAGTTCAGATTTAACCTTATTAAGGGAGAGACCTCTGAGACATACCAAGAGAAATGTCATGTGGACAACTGGATATCAAATCTGGAGGTCAGGAGATTCAGCCTGAAGATACACATTTCAGTCATCACCATGTAGCTGAAATCCCAGGAGAAAACAGAATGGTGCAAGGATGGCAGGAACTGAGTCCTAAAGTAGTTCATTGCTTGAGGTTGAAAATTTAAGAGGCAACAAGTGAAGGAAAGGAATGAGGAACAACCAGTAATGGCAAAGGAGAATCAGAAGATGAATTGAAATACAAAGGTGAAGAAAGCATTTTCATGAATTGTGTTAACTGCTGCTGCTACTGCTGCTACTGCTAAGTCGCTTCTGTCGTGTCCGACTCTGTGCGACCCCATAGACGGCAGCCCACCAGGCTCCCCCGTCCCTGGGATTCTCCAGGCAAGAACACTGGAGTGGGTTGCCATTTCCTTCTCCAATGTATGAAAGTGAAAAGTGAAAGGGAAGTCACTCAGTCATATCCAACTCCCAGCGACCCCATGGACTGGAGCCCACCAGGCTCCTCCATCCATGGGATTTTCCAGGCAAGAGTACTGGAGTGGGGTGCCAATAAGTTATAATTTTTTATAACTAAGTCAGCCTTACTATTGCATGATAAGATCTCAGATACAAGGGTGGCTTCAAAGTCTACATACTTAGTTTTAAAATGTTCTTTATGATTCATTTGCCCAGTAACCAAACTTAAGTACTCAAACAGGATATTTTAACCCTGGATACACATTGGTGGTATCTTTTATTTAAAAACACTATCTCTCAAAGAAAGATCTGATTTAGTTTTCCTGAGATGGAATTGAGCTTTGGTAATTTTTTTTCCAGTCTTCCCACATTACTCTAATATGCAGCCAGGACTGAAATCACTGACTGTGATCAATGCAGTGATGAGAATTCATTAATTATTTAGATAATTTATTTTGCTCTTAGACTTCTGTGATATACTATGTCAAATCTTTCCAAAAGCTTCTCTCCTTTATAGTAACATTTCAAATTCTTGTAGGTGTCAGTAAAGTGATACAGATCAGACTGCCCTCATACTCCTGATTGCTCTTTTCTGAAATCACCTTAGATGATCAGTGTCTGTCAAGAAGCAAAATTTAATAGGAAGCTATTATGATCATAACACACACAAAAAAACACTGTCAGACTGTTGCTACAGGTATGATCTAACTGAGGTTCTCCTTGTGAACACAGGAGTATATTAAAACAAACCTATTTGTTTGCTTGCCTGTTTGTGTTTAATTATGGAGGTAACATCATAATGGTGATATTTTTAACCTACTATGAACTATAACCGTTAGAAAGTTATCACACCTTATGAAGCACTGTGTCCTTTGTTTTAATTCTTCTTTACCAACTAGGATTTGGGTACTAGTTAAAGAAGTTCCTATAGCACTCTCCTAAATTTCATCTTGTCAAAATTAAATCATCATTAGAAACAGAAATGAATATAAATTGCATTCCTTGTCTAGTAAGTGGTTTAATATATATCCCTTCATTCAAAATTTATAACAACATGACTCAGGCTAATTGCTTATTTACCATTTATATTATTGAATTTATCTTCATTATTATTTTATCATTTTCTCTATAGCAGATTTTAATACTCTTTAATAATCCAGCAAATATACATTATAGCCACTGTAACCAATCTCCACAATACCATCCACAGTGTATATGTTCATGGTATATTATTAATGGAAAGATCAACATAAACAACAGGGCTCACAGGATGATCCCATAGAGTACAGTGTATGCAGGTATATGTGGACAGGCCAGTATAAGAAGATTAAAACATAACCTGTAAGTATATATATCACATGGTCAGCAATAGCCATCTGCAGAAATAAAAGGGATTTTACTTTCTATTTTCAAATTTCTATAATCTCGCTAAATTTTCCTTTTGGGTTAAAAAAAACCAAAGGTATAAAAAAAATCTTCAAAAGGAAAGGTATCTTCTGCATTAGGTACTGTAGGCAGAGTGCCTACCACTCACAGTACTTTAGGGGTCCACGAATGCATATAATCTCTTTGTAAATTAGAGGAAAATGAACTTATTTTAGAACAGTAATATATTAATTTATATACCAATGCAGTTATAAAATATAAATTTAAAACTTTTGTAAAAGAAGGGGGTGCATGGAAAGTCAGAATTCAGCGCTAGGTATAGGCTCCTCTTGGAGAAGAAAAGCATCTTGAAGCTGTCAAGTACACAATCATGCAGTCGATCCTAGAAGTCACAGGACAGAAAGTCTCCAGATCAAAGGTATTCAAATCACACAGTTTATTGAGTCAGTTTAAAACATACAACAAAGCAACTTAGCTTAATATGCTATGGCAGCATGAAAGTGGGAGAGAAGGGAAACAATACTTCAGTCTCTCCCTCTCCCTCTCCATTTTCCCCTCTCCCCCTTGTTCCTCTCCCTGCTCCACCACTTGCTGTCTTCCATCATCCTTCCCTGTGATAGTATGGTACAAAGGGCCAGAGTTAGTTGAAGGCAGTCAAGATGACTCAGCAGAAGGAAGGTGACTGGAATCAACACACATACTTATTTTATGAAAAGATGCAGAAAGAAGACTCCTGGCAGGTAGTTGTAGCTCCTATAACTTGCTATAACACCTATAACTCGCACCAGTGATTGGTTTCTATGCTGCTAAGTCACTTCAGTCGTGTCCGACTCTGTGCGACCTCATAGACAGCAGCCCACTAGGCTCCTCTGTCCCTGGGATTCTCCAGGCAAGAACACTGGAGTGAGTTGCCATTTCCTTCTCCAATGCATGAAAGTGAAAAGTGAAAGTGAAGTCGCTCAGTCATGCCTGACTCTTAGTGACCCCATGGACTGCAGCCTACCAGGCTCCTCGCTCCATGGGATTTTCCAGGCAAGAGTACTGGAGTGGGGTGCCATTGCCTTCTCCGGGTTGGTTTCTATAGTCAGAGCTAAATAGGGCCAGATAAGGAGCACTGAAGAGTGCCCAAATTAAGGGTATATGACTGTCATAAAAATGGGGTACTCCTTGAATATCTGATACTTGTTCATTCTATCCCTTCCTGTTTATGTCAGCACACAAATGAACTACTTACCTCATCTATGTCTAACATGTTTCAGAAGCTTCTTGTTTATCGTCTCTACTTCGTTTTACTCTCTTCTTTTGCTCATTTTTCTTCTTTTCCATAATACTGTGAACTATTCTTAAAGAACATCACAAACATACAATAAAATCAGCTGATCTGTTCACAATAAAATTAAATGAGAGCACTTCAATAACAATTTAACTGAAATGACAATAATTGCAACTATTTTAACAAATTAAAAATATTTAAACCTATGAGTTTTTAATGATTTAAAACAAACAGCCAAGGAAAAAAAGAAAGATAAAAAAAAGAAAAAAAATTAACAAAAAAGACATTCTAAAGATAAAAAAATAAAATAAAATAAAACAAACCATAGCAAAATTACTATCATGTCTGGAAGAGATAAGTAAAATCAGCTAAATATTTTAAAATCTGGTAAATAAGAGTAAATAATCTAATATGTTATCTTTATATAAAAACTGTTATTGATGATATCATAATTGTTGATGAAGAAAATTTCTCTTTGTAAGAACATCACAGTTGATAATTAGGATTGTTAAATTAGATGTTATCTTTTCATAATCCCTAATGAAGTAAAAGATGTTGGTAATGATTATCAATGGTTACTAACATCAAAGAGGGATGGGGTAAAACGTGGGAAGAGAGAGAAAGACATGAGAGAGAGATTTTTACCTCTGGAAATAAGTATGAGACATTATTTCTGAAGTGGTTTTGTCAAAACCTTAAACCAGTTTCTGATCAAACTTCTCAGTCTACCTCACAGTTTATACAGAAAAAAAAAAAAAAAACAAAGGCTAGCAGATTCTTTACCACCAAGCCACCAGGGAAGCCCAAGGTAACAGAGAGAAGTATGTTAATAAACACGTGTCAACAAAATCCAGATTTAAAATTTCTATGGACATGCCACCTGGTTTCTTCATTTAAAGGCAAATGTAAAAGAAAAATAGGCACAGAGGAAGAACATCTTTCAAAAGAGATGTACTCCAATCATATTCCATTTACAAATTAAATTACATAATTTTCAAAATTATCTTCAAAGTATTTTGGAGAAATAGAGGAATAGGTTATCAATAAAATAAGACTGCCATGAGGGAATGATTTTTGAAACTGAGGACATGGGAATATTATATTATTTTCTTTTACTTTTGTATATCATTGGCCTTTTCTATAGTAAAGAAAAGAAACTCTTTGGTTCTTTGTTGTCATCTAAGGTCTATAGATAAAGTAGGTTTTGTAGAACATGTATACAATAAAAGAAACCAAAGAACATAAATGTGGTAATGTTTACAAAGAAGCCTAAACAACTTGATATCTCAGAGTAAATATAAAATGTTTTCTTCTTTTTAATAACAGACACTCACTCTATTAACGATCATACACAGAACTGCTTTAATATTAATTTTAATCATAGAGTTTATGATTTTTGTAGTAAAACATAAGATAAAATGTTTTTAAATTACCAAGTCATAGTGACAACAAAATGTACATACATTTTGTACATATATAGAACATACATTCTATGCAAAATGTGCTTGGTTGATTCTCACATAAATCCAAAAATTAAAATTGCTCAAAAATCTGAATTAACTAAAAAATATCTGTATTTGGTCTAATTTACAGATTTTAAGGGACAGCATTATTGAAAAGAAAATCCTAGCCATTCTAAATGTAACTCATTAAGTGAGAACAAGCAGTTACAACTGCAACAAAAGTAGACATAATTATATATACTCCTGTATTTATATCTAGGTACTTCCCAGGTAGCTCAGACGGTAAAGTGTTTGCCTACAATGCAGGAGACCTCAGTTCGATCCCTGGGCTGGGAAGATCCTCTGAAGAAGGATATGGCAACCCACTCCAGTATTCTTGCCTGGAAAATCCCATGGACGGAGGAGCTTGGTAGGCTACAGTCCACGGGGTCACAAAGAGTTGGACACGATTGAGAGATTTCACTTTCTTTCAGGGGCGTCCTAGGTGGCTCATTAGCAAAGAATCGGCCTGCAATGCAGGAAACGTGGGTTTGATCCTTGGGTTGGGAAGATCTACTGGAAAAGAAAATGACAACCCACTCCAGTATTCTTGCCTGGGAAATCCCATGGATGGAGGAGCCTGGTAGGCTAAGTCCATAGGGTCACAAACAGTCGGACGCGGCTGAGCACACACACTCAAGCGTGAACAGGTAATTTGGTCTTTTTTATCCTTATTTAAAAATGCTTTTATTGGCATACAAACATAAAATCATAATAGTGACTTTTTGACTTATTCATATATTTCTTTCTCAAGCTTTTCTAACCAGTCTCTTTGCCTGGCACGTGGCCATTTTAGGAAGAGGGTAGGCAAGGGTCCTGTTTAAGTGAGTTCTATTTGAGCAGACTTGAAAAGGCTCTAAGAACATGTAGTTGTTTTAAATAAATTGTTTAATTTGCTTTCAAT
This sequence comes from Neotragus moschatus, assembly GCA_006410615.1. Lineage (NCBI taxonomy): Eukaryota > Metazoa > Chordata > Mammalia > Artiodactyla > Bovidae > Neotragus > Neotragus moschatus. The sequence goes on along the minus strand of SJYA01000618.1, from coordinate 142,870 downwards.
TTGCAATAATCATAAACTTTTAGAACTTTAATTGACCATAAATATACTCCAGTGCAGTTTCTTTATCTAAAACACTGAAATTAAACCCAAGGTACTATACAAATAAGAAAACTGGCTGAATGGTAATCAAAACAGTTGGGGCAACTTTAAAAAGACCAATAATTAAACTTTTTTCCAATGATTAATTTTTCAACTATACCAGATGTTTCTTGAAAAAACACATCAATGGTTATATTTCTTTTTATCCCTACATACAACACAGAAACCTGCCCTGTAAAATATTAAAGTTACATATTTTAAAGTCAAGAAAATTTGGGTTTAAATCCAATTTTTGCCCCTTATTAGACATACAACATTGGAAAGATTATTTGACTAATTTTAATACTCAGTTTCTTCATCTGTAAGATAGGAATTAAAACAACAATTAGTTGTTATTTTAATTATAAT
>SJYA01000618.1:89342-141169 GCA_006410615.1 Neotragus moschatus | reverse complement strand
TTTCCCATTGAGCATTAGATTTTATCCTACCCACCTCCCAATGTGTATATACACTTTTTTCAATTTTTATACCAGGAAGAGAATCTTGTGTTTAAGAAAAGAACTTTAGAAAAATTTCAGTATTGAAGTATAAATGGAGAGTTCTAGAGTCATATTTTGAAGAAGGCAATAGCAACCCACTCCAGTACTCTTGCCTGGAAAATGCCACGGATGGAGGAGTCTGGTAGGCTGCGGTCCATGGGGTCGCTAAGAGTCGGACACTACTGAGTGACTTCACTTTCACTTTTCACTTTCATGCGTTGGAGAAGGAAATGGCAACCCACTCCAGTGTTCTTGCCTGAAGAATCCCAGGGACAGAGGAGCCTGGTGGGCTGCCGTCTATGGGGTCGCACAGAGTCAAACATGACTTAAGCGACTTCAGCAGCAGCAGCAGAGTCATATTTACTTTAAGAAAGTGTTTCCCTTTTTAGTTATGGATGCATCATTATAGCCACATAATCATTAATTTCATAAGCAGATTCAGCATGATTTTTATATACTAAGTGCTTAACAAGACATTTGAAACTAACCATCTCGTTCAGCTGATCAACACCCTTCTCTTCCAACCATATAATGACTCTAACGTTTGCCTTTAGGATAACTAACACATTTAGCTGCAGAATAAATAAAACAATCAGATAGATAGGGAGAAAGCAAGACTAAATATCACAACCAGATAGGTACTTAGAAAATAATATTGGCAAAACCTAAATATTTAAGCTAAATTTGTTTGAACTTGAATGGCTATCTTCATTTTAATGCTAAATACACTCCTGTATATATACTGCTTAAGCTAATTTTTATTTCCAGTTTCAACAACTTCTCTGTTTTGGGAACTCTTCATCCCAGTCTTTGGCATTAAGTTAACACATAGTCACTTATTTACTTTTTTGACTGAAAGCAAAAGCCTACCCCCTCCAAAGAATAATAATGACAATATTGACCTCTGAATTTAAAACAAGTGCCCTAAATATAAACTTGTAAACTGATCCACCCCTATGCAAATACAACCAAGTTATATATTCATAGACTCATGAACTCATCTCATTAGGCTCTCTTTTGCTATCTCATAACCTTTCACTCTCTGAGAATGTATTCTACATATTTTATACAAATAGTTCTATAATGGCCTTTGGCCTAAACTGTAAACTTCTGAACTAATTTGACCTAAAGACATATCTCTATTACTAACTGCTTTACATTGAATATAAGCTTGAAAGTAAAAATTTAAAGAGATAGCGTTTTATACAGCTATTTAAAAGTATATTGCCCAAACACATATTAAGTACTTTGTAAACAAAAATGAACATTTTCTGTTGAAATCAGCTTCAGCAGGGAAAGTGACTAGAGATCTTTTTCATGAGTATTGCTTCATAACAATAATCACCTCCTGATGAAGGTACACTAACTCCCTGGAAAGTCAAAGTGCTGTTCAGTCGTGTCTGACTCTTTGCAACCCCGTGGACTGAAGCCTGCCAGGTTCCTCTGTCCATGGAATTCTCCAGGCAAGAATACTGGAGTAGGTTGCCATTTCCTGTTCCGGGGATCTTCCCAACCCAGGGATTAAACCTGGGTCTCCTTCATTGTAGGCAGATTCTTTACAATCTGAGCTACCAGGGAGGCTTTAGCAAAAGTTATTCCTTCTATTTTCTATTTCAGTGAAGCTACAGCCTGTATCTGTATACAATCCAATTCACAAATAGGTTCTTATGATTTAGAACTTATAATAAATTAAAATCATTAAAAACTAACTGTGGTAACATCTCTCCTTGAAAGTGAGTTACATTTACATAGATGACAAGTTCATGCTAAACTGGAATTATAAATCAAGTCTTTAAAAAAAAAAGTGTGATATTATGACCTAGTTTGAATAAGTGGGTGCTCATTCATTTTTGCTAAGGTCAAAACTAAAAATCGGTAATTGTGAATGTCAATATCTTCTAATATTAAGTGAGATCCAAAGGCATGGTTATCTCAGAGCTGACAGTTATCACACAGATGCCTCACAAAGTTAGCACTCCAATAAATAAACATTTTTTAATGTAGTATAAAAAAAAATGAATGGAAAAGAAAAATACAAAAATAGCACATAATATCCTAAGTATTATTATATAAGAAAATTAGTATTTTATGTATAATAAAATATTTTTTAAAGTTATAGAATTTCTAGATTTCTCCAGCTGTGAAGTCTCTTATTTCAATTGCCCAGGAGCCAGATAATTTCAAACTTTTAAAAAATTTCTCACTTTTGATCTTTCTATGTCCATTTCCCAATAATGGGAAAAAAACTACATTCACAGTAAGCCAAAGAAGGGAAATTTGGTTAAAAACAAGAATATTTTGCTTTTCAAATCACCTCTTCTCACATCCTTAATGTAGGATGCATTAATTTTCATTCTCTCTGCTATTCTATTTTCAGAGGTTCAGAGAAGAGCAGTAAGAATATAACTGACTCTTTCCCAGACTTATTTGAATATCAAGAAGTAGTTATATAAATAATATTTATATATAAGTGATATTTATACATATATACTCTTCATTAACACTCCTTATTACAACAACCCCTTCAGGATTATTCAAGATAGAACTTTTCCTTTCTCTTGTCCATCTAAAATTTTGATCCTGGTTTCCAAAAATAACCTCTTTCTTCAAGCAAAATTTTGCCTTCCTAAGTAAGGGCACAGGGTACTCACGTTAGAATGAAGCATAGAAATCTGTATGTTTGCATAAGTGATATACGCACATTGGGAAAAACAAAAGATGATGTGATTTCTTAACTGGCTTACCTCACTGCAATTGTTGAATGTAGGTATTTATGGTCCTTTTTAGAAGGGATGTATATGTGGTAGATACAGAACAACCAATTTTCAGGCTGTTATTCAAATGTCCTTTCCTCTGTAGACTTGTCATGACATAGATTGCTTGCCTGGGTGGCACTAGAGGTAAAGAGTCTGTCTGCCAATGCAGGAGACCTAAGAGAAGCGAATTTGATCCCTGGGTCAAGACGATCCCCTGAAGGAGGGCACGACAATCCACTCCAGCATTCTTGCCTGGAGAATCCCACAGACAGTGGAGCCTGGCGGGCTACTGTCCATAGCGTCGCAAAGAGTCAGACATGAATGAAGTGACTTAGCCCATAGGCATGTATTGCTTGCCACGCTGTAGTCAAAGAAATTAGAAACTAACACACTCCAGAGATAGCTAGCCTTTGCATCCATTTGTCTGGTGGTTTTCAGATCTGACTTCACATTAGAATTATTTTGGGAAATTTTAAAAACTACTGATGCCTCCATCCTACACTTAAGATTCAGCTGTTACTCCGGGGTAAACCCAAGGCCTCAATGATTTGAAAAGCTTCTTAAATTACTCTAATGTGCAGCCAAAGTTGACTGGTTTAAATGATGTGGTTCAAAGAAATTAATATAATATTGAGAATGATATAACTGAATGCTGCTACTGCTGCTGCTAAGTCACTTCAGTCATGTCCAACTCCGTGTGACCCCATAGATAGCAGCCCACCAGGCTCCCCTGTCCCTGGGATTCTCCAGGCAAGAACACTGGAGTGGGTTGCCATTTCCTTCTCCAATGCATGAAAGTGAAAAGTGAAAGGGAAGTCGCTCAGTCGTGTCCAACTCCCAGAGACCCCATGGACCGAAGCCTACGAGGCTCCTCTGTCCATGGGATTTTCCAGGCAAGAGTACTGGAGTGGGGTTCCATCGCCTCATTCAATATAGGATCCTAGGGTTGAGTCAAGGTATTCTTTGAACCCATGAGATTAACATTACAATAGAGAATTTATCAGACACGGATTCTTTCGGCCTATGATTCACTCTCAGTATAAAATACAGCTTCTTATTATTTTGCTACTTTTTGGTAGTAACATGGATCTAGCATTTGACAAAATGCACATATTGGAGAGAAAATAAACTGAACTGCCTCATCAGTTCAAAGGATATTTTAAATTGTTTTATTATATATAAATCTATTGTGTCCTTTCTAAATTTTCAGTCTGTTGTTCACTTCCAAAAATAATGTTGTTTGACAGTAAAAGAGTGAATAGCCACAGAACAGTTGCATTTAAACTTACTCATTATAGAATCATCAGTATGAAACAATGGTATGCTTCCAATTTCATGAGACTGTGATAGTAAACCAACAAATGCCTTTGCCTTTTAAATGAAAATCAGACGTGAAGATTATTTATTATTCACTTGTAGAATATATGTTATATACCATCAAACTGAAGTGTATAGCAAGTTTTCACTGGGTAGTGTTTTTAAAATTTGGAAAGCCACACATATACCCATGTCCTCTAAAGGCAATGTTGAAAATTGAACAGTATAACGATTTATTCAGCCATCTGATACTCCTCTCAGTTAACGGGTCTTTCAGAGCAATACCTCTTAGCAATGGGAACACAATGGAAGGCATCTGTGGGTGACAGAAACATCAAAGGTAGACTCTATCACACAAATTGTTATGAGAATATGAAAATGGCACAGATGTGGTAAATACATGAGGAAACACAATGTAACAAGGACCTGTATCTGCTCAACTACCAATTGAAAAAGAAAAAGAGGTCACATTCACCTAGAGTTCCGCTTAAGAAACGAGCTGAAATTTTGAAAAAGCACAGAAGTGATTTTAATTTACCTCTTCTCTTTCTGACAGAAGAGTAGTACAAAATTAGTAGAAAATTAAAGCATCTTAATTTGAGGAGATGGATTTGAATGGGAGAGATGAGAAGAGCAGCCATATTTAATTTTTGATTGGCAGTATTAGCAAAGGACTTTTAATTTTCTTAACAATATATTACCTCCTGTCTTCCTCTACATGCTTTAAAGATGTCTTATTAAAAGAATATAAAGAAAATCAGTATTTTTGCAATCTCATCATTGGGAATCAACAGCTTGAAGAAGAAATTTGTGGAATGGCAATGGGGCTACCGTGACTCTCCAGAAAATAAAACAAAAGTATAGAGGTAGAAAGGAAGTGGATAGAGCATGTAAGTGAGAGCCAATTAGACATTTCACACACACACTCTTCAGCTGTTTGCCATTATGAGAAGCCACAGTGTGAACAGCAAATGAGAGTGTAGCTCAGGGAGTCCAGGAATGCCAATATACACACAGTTGTTGTTCTTAGGCTATGGAGACCACTCATCCATGGAGATATTAGAACTACAAAATTCATTCACTCACTCAGCATGTATTTCTTGAGCTCTTACTAGGAATAGAAATCTGGTAGACACTGACAATCCAATGGTTAAAAAAAATGGCATGGTCTCTACCCTAGTTTAAAGGCTCTCAAAGACTTCTTCCTCACAAGTGTGAAAGAACATTCACATATTAAAATCTTGGTGCCATACAGAATATTGGTACAGAGTGATCTTGGAAAATGATTGGAGTTATAGCATATAGACACCCAGAATACTGAGACTTACAATAATACTGTAAATATGACATTTTTTCATCACAACAGATAAAGCTTAAGTCACATTGGTCACACATAATAGTGGTATTGGGAGGCAGGAATATATGTCATCAGTGAGAATTATAAGACACTTGGGGAAGGAGACTTGGGGAGAATTATAAGACACTCTTTGAATCTATAAACTCTCTAGGTGAGTTCTTAGAAAAGAGACAAGAAAGTAGTTTTTAGTAATCAGTCAAAAATAAAAAGACTTTTTAGAAAGGCAAGAAGAAAAACAAAGAAAACAACAGAAGCAGCAAAAAAAAAAAAAAAGAAAGAAACAGAGAACGTCTTGGAGTCGGAGGGTTAGAGAATTACATTCTGAAAGTAGTGCATAGACAGCATGAAGTCCGAGATTTTGTCCAACAATAGAAATAAGATCCAACTCTAAAGGAGAAAAGGAAAAAAATAAAGTTCTGTAGGACAAATTCCTAACTGCCAGCAATGTCCATAGCCACTTACAGCCATCTACTACAAGTTGGCTACTACTCTGGTTTAATGAAAGCAAACAGAATCAAGCATTTGTCCTGAAGCCATGAAGGGCTGGATCAGATAGATAAAAATCTACTTTCTCTATGGAATGATTAAAAAGTCTCATGTTTATGTGTGTGATCAGGAAAAATTAAAATCTGTACTATTTAGAATTTGTGACAAGCTAAAAATAGTGCCTAATATGGACATTAGATGATCTAAATTTCATTTAAAAATAATTCTGCATATTTTATACTATGTATTTTTCCTACTTTAATAAAAAGCAGTTGTAAATTACAGCAGAACCATTATAAAACATTGGGAGTATGCTCTGTAGGAGTGATTCCATAAATAGAATAAGGGACAGTCTCTTTATAGTGATTAAATTCTTTCAAAAATCATGTAAGACACATGGATACTCATTTTCATACACATGAATACTTACATATGTATAGTAAACATTAAAAAAGGAACCAAGTAATTGACATATTTTACAACATGATTGATATGTATACAACTAACTTGGTCTCAAAGTTCCTCATTCATTAATGTGTCCTTGTTCTTTAATGACAAAGCTGTTTTGTGGGAGGATGGTTTGAAAAATCAGTTATATGGTTTAGTCAGTTTCGTAAGAATTATCAAAATATTCATAGAACTCTGACTTACTAATCGCTTGTCCTAAACTGGACTACATAGGACTCTGAGAACTTCCTGCATAATCCTTCTTATATTTTTTATCAGCTAAGTATAGGCAAGCTGGAATTAAGATTGCTGGGAGAAATATCAGCAACCTCAATATGCAGATAATACCACTCTAGTGCATAGCTCAGTTAGTAAAGAATCCACCTGCAATGCAAGGGAGTCTGGTTTGATTCCTGAGTCAGGAAGATCCCCTGGAGAAGGGATAGGCTACCCACTCCAGTGTTCTTGGGCTTCCCTTGTGGCTCAGCTAGTAAAGAATCCACCCATAGTGTGGGAGATCTGGGTATGATCCCTGGGATGGGAAGATCCCCTGGAAAAGGGAAAGGCTACTCACTCCAGTATTCTGGCCTGGAGAATTCCATGGACTATACAGTCCATGTGGTCGCAAAGAGTCGGATAGGACTGAGCGACTTTCACTTTTACCACTCTAATGGCATAAAATGAAGAGGAACTAAAAAGCCTCAGCCTCTTGTTGAAGGTGAAAGAGGAGAGTGAAAAAGTTGGCTTGGCTTAAAACTCAACATTCAGAAAACTAAGATCATGGCATCTGGTCCCATCATTTCATGGCAAATAAATGGGGAAACTGGAAACAGTGACAAACTATTTTTGGAGGGCTCCAAAATTTCTGCAGATGGTGACTGCAGCCATGAAATTAAAAGCCGCTTGCTCCTTGGAAGAAAAGCTATGACAAACCTAGAGAGCATATTAAAAAGCAGAGACATTACTTTACCGACAAAGATCCATATAGTCAAAGCTGTGTTTTTTCCAGTAGCTGTGTACAGACATAAGAGATGGACCATAAAGAAGGCTGAGTGCCGAAGAATTGATGCTTTTGAATTGTGATGCTGGAGAAGACTCTTGAGAGTCCCCTGGACTGCAAGGAATCAAACCAGTCAGTTCTAAAGGAAATCAAGACTGAATTGGAAGGACTGATACTGAAGCTTTAATAATTTGGCAACCTGATGTGAAGAGCTAATTCTGGACAAGATCCTGATGCTGGGAAGGACTGAAGGCAGGAGAAGGGGGTGACAGAGGATGAGATGATTGAATGACATCATTAACTCAATGGACATGCGTTTGAGCAAACTCAGGGAGATAGTGAAGGACAGGGAAGCTTGGCATGCTGAAGTCCATGAGTCACAAAGAATCAGTCATGACTTAGCAACTGAACAACAACAATAAAAAGTATAGGCAAAGGAATCTAAAAAATGCAATCCTGTCATCAACCTCCATAAAGCACATTTTCAAATTCACTAAGATACTGCATTTAGAACAGAACAAAAAATGTGCATGTATTCACAATATTATGTATGTAAAATAACAATAGAAAACAAGTATTCATCAGTCCAATTGCTTTTCTGTGTTGTCCTTCGTAAGTAAGCCAAGCCAGCATATCAGTAAGGTCAATATTAGCCAAAATCAGCTTTGAAGCATTTTGTGAACCAATTTCCTGGTCATTTACTTGGACCCACTAGCTAAATAGCCACAGCATAATGATTAAAAATGAATATGACTCACTCGTCCTCAATTTTTTCAATCTCAACTTAAAAATACCTCCATTTCATTTTAAGGGGGAAAAAATGCATTGTTTCAATTGGGGAAAATTTTATTTAGGTCAATAACATTTTTTTTCCAGTTTCGTTCAGTTCAGTCACTCAGTCATGTCTGACGTGACCCCATGGACAGCAGTATGCTAGGCCTCTATGTCCATCACCAACTCCTGTAGTTTACTCAAATCTCTGTCCCTTGAGCTGGTGACACCATCCAACCATCTCATCCTCTGTCATCCCCTTCTTCTCCTGCCCTCATCAGGGTCTTTTCAATGAGTCAGCTCTTTGCATCAGATGGCCAAAGTACTGGAGTTTCAGCTTTAGCATCAGTCCTTCCAATGAATGTTCAGGACTGATTTCCTTTAGGATGGACTGGTTGGATCTCCTTGCAGTCCAAGGGACTCTCAAAAGTCTTCTCCAACACCATAAATCAAAAGCATCAATTCTTCAGCACTCAGCTTTCTTCATAGTCCGACTCTCACATCCATACACGACTACTGGAAAAACCATAGCTTTTCGACTACCAGGATCTTTGTTGGGAAAGTAATGTCTTTGCTTTCTAAAATGCTGTCTAGGCTGGTCATAACTGTTCTTCTGAGGAGCAAGTGTCTTTTAATTTCATGATTGCAGTCACCATCTGCAGAAATTTTGAAGCCCCCCAAAATTAGTTTGTCACTGTTTCCAGTTTCTCCATTTATTTGCCATGAAGTGATGAGACCAGATGCCATGATCTTAGTTTTCTGAATGTTGAGTTTTAAGCCAAGCCAACTTTTTCACTCTCCTCTTTCACCTTCAACAAGAGGCTCTTTAGTTCTTCTTTGCTTTCTGCCATAACTGTGTTGTCATCTGCATAACTGAGGTTATTGATATTTCTCCCGGCAATCGATATTCTAGTTTGTGCTTCATCCAGCCCAGTGTTTCTCATGATGTACCCTGCATATATATTAAATAATCAGGGTGACAATATACAGCTTTGACCTATTCCTTTCCCAATTTGGAACCGGTTTGTTCCATGTCCAGTTCTATCTATTGCTTTCTGGCTTGCATACACACTTCTCAGGAGGCAGGTCTGGTATNAAAAAAAAAAAAAAGAAAGAAACAGAGAACGTCTTGGAGTCGGAGGGTTAGAGAATTACATTCTGAAAGTAGTGCATAGACAGCATGAAGTCCGAGATTTTGTCCAACAATAGAAATAAGATCCAACTCTAAAGGAGAAAAGGAAAAAAATAAAGTTCTGTAGGACAAATTCCTAACTGCCAGCAATGTCCATAGCCACTTACAGCCATCTACTACAAGTTGGCTACTACTCTGGTTTAATGAAAGCAAACAGAATCAAGCATTTGTCCTGAAGCCATGAAGGGCTGGATCAGATAGATAAAAATCTACTTTCTCTATGGAATGATTAAAAAGTCTCATGTTTATGTGTGTGATCAGGAAAAATTAAAATCTGTACTATTTAGAATTTGTGACAAGCTAAAAATAGTGCCTAATATGGACATTAGATGATCTAAATTTCATTTAAAAATAATTCTGCATATTTTATACTATGTATTTTTCCTACTTTAATAAAAAGCAGTTGTAAATTACAGCAGAACCATTATAAAACATTGGGAGTATGCTCTGTAGGAGTGATTCCATAAATAGAATAAGGGACAGTCTCTTTATAGTGATTAAATTCTTTCAAAAATCATGTAAGACACATGGATACTCATTTTCATACACATGAATACTTACATATGTATAGTAAACATTAAAAAAGGAACCAAGTAATTGACATATTTTACAACATGATTGATATGTATACAACTAACTTGGTCTCAAAGTTCCTCATTCATTAATGTGTCCTTGTTCTTTAATGACAAAGCTGTTTTGTGGGAGGATGGTTTGAAAAATCAGTTATATGGTTTAGTCAGTTTCGTAAGAATTATCAAAATATTCATAGAACTCTGACTTACTAATCGCTTGTCCTAAACTGGACTACATAGGACTCTGAGAACTTCCTGCATAATCCTTCTTATATTTTTTATCAGCTAAGTATAGGCAAGCTGGAATTAAGATTGCTGGGAGAAATATCAGCAACCTCAATATGCAGATAATACCACTCTAGTGCATAGCTCAGTTAGTAAAGAATCCACCTGCAATGCAAGGGAGTCTGGTTTGATTCCTGAGTCAGGAAGATCCCCTGGAGAAGGGATAGGCTACCCACTCCAGTGTTCTTGGGCTTCCCTTGTGGCTCAGCTAGTAAAGAATCCACCCATAGTGTGGGAGATCTGGGTATGATCCCTGGGATGGGAAGATCCCCTGGAAAAGGGAAAGGCTACTCACTCCAGTATTCTGGCCTGGAGAATTCCATGGACTATACAGTCCATGTGGTCGCAAAGAGTCGGATAGGACTGAGCGACTTTCACTTTTACCACTCTAATGGCATAAAATGAAGAGGAACTAAAAAGCCTCAGCCTCTTGTTGAAGGTGAAAGAGGAGAGTGAAAAAGTTGGCTTGGCTTAAAACTCAACATTCAGAAAACTAAGATCATGGCATCTGGTCCCATCATTTCATGGCAAATAAATGGGGAAACTGGAAACAGTGACAAACTATTTTTGGAGGGCTCCAAAATTTCTGCAGATGGTGACTGCAGCCATGAAATTAAAAGCCGCTTGCTCCTTGGAAGAAAAGCTATGACAAACCTAGAGAGCATATTAAAAAGCAGAGACATTACTTTACCGACAAAGATCCATATAGTCAAAGCTGTGTTTTTTCCAGTAGCTGTGTACAGACATAAGAGATGGACCATAAAGAAGGCTGAGTGCCGAAGAATTGATGCTTTTGAATTGTGATGCTGGAGAAGACTCTTGAGAGTCCCCTGGACTGCAAGGAATCAAACCAGTCAGTTCTAAAGGAAATCAAGACTGAATTGGAAGGACTGATACTGAAGCTTTAATAATTTGGCAACCTGATGTGAAGAGCTAATTCTGGACAAGATCCTGATGCTGGGAAGGACTGAAGGCAGGAGAAGGGGGTGACAGAGGATGAGATGATTGAATGACATCATTAACTCAATGGACATGCGTTTGAGCAAACTCAGGGAGATAGTGAAGGACAGGGAAGCTTGGCATGCTGAAGTCCATGAGTCACAAAGAATCAGTCATGACTTAGCAACTGAACAACAACAATAAAAAGTATAGGCAAAGGAATCTAAAAAATGCAATCCTGTCATCAACCTCCATAAAGCACATTTTCAAATTCACTAAGATACTGCATTTAGAACAGAACAAAAAATGTGCATGTATTCACAATATTATGTATGTAAAATAACAATAGAAAACAAGTATTCATCAGTCCAATTGCTTTTCTGTGTTGTCCTTCGTAAGTAAGCCAAGCCAGCATATCAGTAAGGTCAATATTAGCCAAAATCAGCTTTGAAGCATTTTGTGAACCAATTTCCTGGTCATTTACTTGGACCCACTAGCTAAATAGCCACAGCATAATGATTAAAAATGAATATGACTCACTCGTCCTCAATTTTTTCAATCTCAACTTAAAAATACCTCCATTTCATTTTAAGGGGGAAAAAATGCATTGTTTCAATTGGGGAAAATTTTATTTAGGTCAATAACATTTTTTTTCCAGTTTCGTTCAGTTCAGTCACTCAGTCATGTCTGACGTGACCCCATGGACAGCAGTATGCTAGGCCTCTATGTCCATCACCAACTCCTGTAGTTTACTCAAATCTCTGTCCCTTGAGCTGGTGACACCATCCAACCATCTCATCCTCTGTCATCCCCTTCTTCTCCTGCCCTCATCAGGGTCTTTTCAATGAGTCAGCTCTTTGCATCAGATGGCCAAAGTACTGGAGTTTCAGCTTTAGCATCAGTCCTTCCAATGAATGTTCAGGACTGATTTCCTTTAGGATGGACTGGTTGGATCTCCTTGCAGTCCAAGGGACTCTCAAAAGTCTTCTCCAACACCATAAATCAAAAGCATCAATTCTTCAGCACTCAGCTTTCTTCATAGTCCGACTCTCACATCCATACACGACTACTGGAAAAACCATAGCTTTTCGACTACCAGGATCTTTGTTGGGAAAGTAATGTCTTTGCTTTCTAAAATGCTGTCTAGGCTGGTCATAACTGTTCTTCTGAGGAGCAAGTGTCTTTTAATTTCATGATTGCAGTCACCATCTGCAGAAATTTTGAAGCCCCCCAAAATTAGTTTGTCACTGTTTCCAGTTTCTCCATTTATTTGCCATGAAGTGATGAGACCAGATGCCATGATCTTAGTTTTCTGAATGTTGAGTTTTAAGCCAAGCCAACTTTTTCACTCTCCTCTTTCACCTTCAACAAGAGGCTCTTTAGTTCTTCTTTGCTTTCTGCCATAACTGTGTTGTCATCTGCATAACTGAGGTTATTGATATTTCTCCCGGCAATCGATATTCTAGTTTGTGCTTCATCCAGCCCAGTGTTTCTCATGATGTACCCTGCATATATATTAAATAATCAGGGTGACAATATACAGCTTTGACCTATTCCTTTCCCAATTTGGAACCGGTTTGTTCCATGTCCAGTTCTATCTATTGCTTTCTGGCTTGCATACACACTTCTCAGGAGGCAGGTCTGGTATTCCCATCTCTTTCAGAATTTTCCACAGTCTTGTTGTGATTCACACTGTCAAAGTCTTTGGCATAGGCAATAAAGCAGAAGTAGATGTTTTTCTGGAACTCTCTTGCTTTTTCCATGATCCAGCAGATGTTGGCAATTTGATCTCTGATTCTTCTGCCTTTTCTAAATCCAGCTTGAGCATCTGGAAGCTCATGGTTCACATACTGTTGAAGCTTGTCTTGGAGAATTTTGAGCATTACTTTGCTAGCGTGAGATGAGTGCAATTGTGCAGTAGTTTGAGCATTCTTTGGCATTGCTTTTCTTTGGGATTGAAATGAAACTGACCTTTTCAAGTCCTGTGCCCACTGTTGAGTTTTCCAAATTTGCTGGCATATTGAGTGCAGCACTTTCACTGCATCATCTTTTAGGATTTGAAATAGCTCAACTGGATTCCATCACTTCCACTAGGTTTGATCATAGTGATGCCTCCTAAAGTCCACTTGACTTTGCATTCCAGGATATCTGGCTCTAGGTGAGTAATCACACCATTGTGATCTGGGTCATGAAGATCTTTTTTGTGTAGTTCTTCTGTGTATTCTTGCCGCCTCTTCTTAATACCTTCTGCTTCCATTAGGTCCATACAATTTCTGCCCTTTATTGAGCCCATCTTTGCATGAAAAATTCCCTTGGTATCTCTAATTTTCTTGAAGAGATCTCTAGTCTTTCCCATTCTTTCCAGAATATTTTCCCATTTTTCCAGAATATTTCCTAATTCATAGCTTTATAGTTATTCAGTAAGAGATTTTTGAAAATCATCATTCCAGATCTTTTAAAACATTATTTGAGAATAGCTCCAATTTTCTGACTTTCTGGTACTTTCCAGAGGCAGAAACTAAAATAGTCTTACATGATATAAAATGAAAATTAGCCAAAGAAATTCAATGACACAGATGTTGAGCCAAATAGGCCTAGGAAAAAGTGAGTGCTCTGGTGGGGTAAGGGGGAAGCCGGATGACTAAAAGTGTGGGAAGAATGACTTTTTACTGCCTTAAGGATCCATTCCCATAGCAGGACAAAGGGCCTGATTACTGCCCATCAGAGAACTGCAGAATTATTTACTAGCTCTGATGAACTGGTTTTCCAGAAATAGCCATCACTAGGGAAAAAAATTAAGTTTGAATTACAGCAGAAATTACTTCAGCAATTAAAACAAATGATATCGTATTTCACTCTAAAAAATAGTAATTTTATTTTGTTTTCTTTTTATTTAATATCAAGAGTAAATGTGAAAAGTAAAAGGGAACTAATATAAAACAATTCTGTTCTTTAGCTAGTTTATTTTTTGCAAAAACTAATTTATATATTTTATTGTCATAGCTTTAGGTATACTTTTAAAAATTATGTCTAATGATTGCCAGTACTGTGAAGATGATATGCTTGAGAAATGTACTTTAATTAACTGATAAGATCAGTGAAGTGATAAATTAGTCAGCCATAGATGAAACATTTGACAAGTATCCTCAAAAGAGGAAATGTTATTTTCTAAAATGCATGTCAGCTTTAACACTGTAATGGTCTCATGGTATAGAATTTTAAAACTGAAAAGTACCTTAGAGAGGATGAAGCTGAAGTCAGTGTTCATGGGTTGCAGATCACTCTGAGGGCAGACTTTAGGAATATTATCAGGTACTGCTTAGCACTACTGCATTGTGTAGAAAATGCACACAAACCAGAACTCATGATTTTTTTAAGTTCTATGCATCGGAGACCAACATTTCCCAACAATTGCTATGGATCACTCAGCAATTCATTAAAACAAAGTAACAAAGTAGATTCAACAATGAAATAATCAAACAATGAAATTCAGTATTTTTTAATAATTTTATGAACAGAGCTATTATTATTTGCCTGGAAAAGTCTTAAAATCTATAGCAAAAGAGAAAGGAAAACTCAGGCACATCGTTTGAGTATGAGAAATCCATCTTAGTTTCTCCTCTTCTCAGTTCCTAGTCTCTCCTCTCTCACTCCCTTGTCCTTGACTTCTGGTCTTTTCTTGTTACTCTTATTCTCATTCTGTCTCTCTTTTTTCTACTGCTCTCATTCTCATTCTCTTTGTCTCCCTCTTACACACTGCAAACAACCAACACATTCTGTTAAAATTTAGCCAGTACTACACTGAAGTTGTACTACTCAAAATTCATTTCAGAAAAGTTCTTGACTGAATATGTCATTAATTACCCTAATTAAATAAGCCTATACTAAAATATTCCCACTTTGTGCAAATACGCTAGGCACCAGAGAATCACATGCAAATAATATGGTGCAACTCAGCTATAAACAAAGGAGAGAAGATAATATATATATTTTACCATAAATATCAACATAGAAAAATTATTTAAAAGTGATTCCAAGTACAATATAAGCAAGTTGGGAAATTAATATCATTGAGTTACTCAATTTGTATTGCATATATTTTAAGTTTCATGCACTTTTCTTACTATGTGTTGATAATTCAGGCAAAGCTTAAGTCTGTTTTGTTTATTCATTATTTTTTAAAGCCACATAAATGAACTTATTAAAAGTACTCAGAATATTTAATTGTCAAGTTGTAGAATATTTCCCAACCAGAAGAGGAAGAAAAAACCATCACTAACTGATGATATACTTTGAGAGTCACAGAAGTTTAAAAAGAAAAAATAAATAAGCAATGTTTTAGCCCCCAGACACTAGGCATGGGCCTTTCCTTCTGATTTTACCATTCTGAACGGGGTAGCTGAATACACTGAAATCAGAATCTGAATGCATCCTTACTTTGACAGGCTGAGGCTTATGGTAACTCTGACTTCAGACTTCTAACTCACTTACAGGGCTCAAACAATCCTTTTGCCCATTTTATTGACACACTCTTAACAACCCCCAAATGGTTTGTTTTGTTTTTACAGAACTGTTCTCCCAGCAAATAATCCAAATGTTTAA
Organism: Neotragus moschatus; assembly: GCA_006410615.1. Classification (NCBI taxonomy): domain Eukaryota; kingdom Metazoa; phylum Chordata; class Mammalia; order Artiodactyla; family Bovidae; genus Neotragus; species Neotragus moschatus. The sequence continues at coordinate 125,364 of SJYA01000618.1, read as the reverse complement.
TCTAGTATAGCTCAGCTGAGATAGTATAAAAATAACCCAAAATTGAAGTACTAAAGAAAATATCTGCAGAAAATAGACTTATTTTAAGCTAATTATAAGCTCCTTTTAAAGGAAAATATTATAAATAAAAATCCATTGTGTTGTATGTACTTTAAAGGACACTAAGTTTTGGTTGGAATTTTTCTGGTCAAAATATGATTATGCAAAGTAAAGAGCCTTTAAGATCTTTCTTAAGCAAGTTGCTTTTGCTAAATTTAGAAATATTTTACATGCTACATATCATGTCCCTGTTGATTACAAAGCTAAAGATTAATATTGAAATATCAATACTTTAGTTTTAAATTTCATGATTCATTTTCATTCCATATAGAAATTATTTTTAAAATATCATAAACTGATATTTGGCCAGTGTACTTACTTTCCAATACTAAATTCTGTTTAAACTTATGATGGGCTAATAAACAATAATAGCTTCAGATACAAACCCAGTGCTAACTTAAAGTAAGTAAAAATCTCTAATATTTCATTTTAGTGTTTTTAGGATTTAAGAGATGCCAGGATTTCCTATTGTAGTTTCTTTATATAAGTGTTTTACTTGTTTTTACTTATGCAAGGTGAAATTATTCTAGGTGTTTTATTAATTCCATTAATTCTAGCATAATTATTTTATATAGAAGACAGAGAAAACTGATTCCTGTATAAAATAATAAAAGCAAAACATATGTTTTGTAAGATCAACAGAAAATGAAATAAGACAAATAATTACTATACTACCATTTTAAAAACTAATTTTTAAGAAAACTATGTATTAATGACACAATAAAATGAGATACATGTGGTGCATGGGTTTTAATACATGTCAAAAGTGAAAATATACTCAATATATTTTTTAACTGTAGACAGTCCTTGTACTGGTGATTTTTTAAGAATAAAAGAGGAGAGGAATAAGAGGAATGGTAGGATTAGAAAAATTCTTAAAATTTCTAGTATTATATCTGGAGTTATTTGATATTCTGAAATATTTATACTTAATAGTCCAATGAACTGCTTTTTGAAATGCAATAAACAATTTATTTCTTATTGTAAGGAATGTGTAACTGAACACAATAATGATTACATACACTGAAATTTAAATTGTTCATTCTTTATACTACAAAAAAAGAATAGTTCAATATTTAGGCAATGCTCTTGATTCATTATTAAAGCCCTTGCTTCAACATTTGATTAAAATTAATTCTGAGTCCAGTAACACTATAATAACATTTAGTGTCAATCATTTGAAAATCGTTCTATGTCATGAGGGAGGAAAGCTATTATCAGGCCTAAGAATTAGTAAAAGTGTCAAGCAAGTAAATAACCTGTCATACAGCTGTTAATGCTGATTAATTTCTGAAGCAGCATCCCTTTTCCATAAATGAAAGAGAAATGGAGAGGCCAATGAGACTAGCAAACTTTCACTAAATCTGTAAGGGCAGTCTGGTCCTAAAACAAATTTCCCTCATATGAACAAATTTAAAATATTCATTCTAAAAGTGTTTATTTTATACCATTTTACTGTAAGTGTGACATAAATTTATTGCAGAAAACTTATAAAGGTGTAGGTCATCAAAAAAGAAGATTGAGGAAGGAAGAGAGAAACAAAGAAATAGGGGAAAAATTACCCTCTCATTAGGGGTACTGGTTTTTGTTATTTGAAATTAAGAAAGATTAAATAGAAAGATAAATTATAAGGAAAATAATCAGTTTTCAATTTGGCATTCTACATGATTGTCTTTTTCCACTGATAAAATTTAATCTGTAAAATCATTTTTAGTTTGTAAATAATATTCTATCACCTGGGGCTTCCCTCAGTGGTAAAGCATCTGCCTGACAATGCAGGAGATGTAGGTAGGATCTCTGGGTTGGGAAGATTCCCTGGAAGAGGAAATGGCAACTCACTCCAGTTTTCTTGCCTGGAGAATCCCATGGACTTAGAAGCCTGGCGGGCTACAGTCCATGAGACTGCAAAAGAGTAGAACATGACTTAGGGACTAAACATACATACATAGATACATACATTCCACATTCTATCACATGGATTGACTTTGAATTCTTCAACTATTATGAGGCGTATTTAAGAACTATATCTAATTGAGTAAGAGGCATCAACCTAGTACCATGCTACAGTTCTCTGAGGGAACACGGTAAACAAGTAAAATACCTCTGTAAACAAGGAATCCCATGGACAGAGGAGCCTGGCAGGCTACAGTCCATGAGATCACAAAGAGTCAAACATGACTGAACAACTAACACCTTCACATACTATTATAAATAAGTGAACACTGAGAGAAAGAGGAGGGAGGACATGTGCGGGTTATATTTCATGAATTCTAGGAGAAAAACTATTCATGTGCTTTCAGTTCAGTTCAGTTCAGTCACTCAGTCATTTCCGACTCTTTGCAATCCCATGGACCGCAGCACACCAGGCCTCCCTGTCCATCTCCAGCTCCCGAAGTTCACTTAAACTCATGTCCATTGGGTCGGTGATGCCATCCAACCATCTCATCCACTGCTGTCCCCTTCTCCTCCTGCCTTCAATCTTTCCCAGCATCAGAGTCTTTTCAAATGAGTCAGATTTTCATATCAGGTGGCCAAAGCATTGGAGTTTCAACATCAGTCTTTCCAATGAACACTCAGGACTGATCTCCTTTAGGATGGACTGGTTGGATCTCCTTGCAGTCCAAGGGACTCTCAAGAGTCTTCTCCAACACCAGAGATCAAAAGCATCAATTCTTTAGTGCTCAGCTTTCTTTATAGTCCAACTCTCACATTTATACATGACTACTGGAAAAACCATAGCCTTGGCTAGACGGACCTTAGTCGGCAAAGTAATGTCTCTGCTTTCTAATATGCTATCTAGGTTGGTCGTAACTTTCCTTTCAAGGAGTGTCTTTTAAGTTCATGGCTGCAGTTACCATCTGCAGTGATTTTGGAGCCCCCCAAAAATAGTCTGTCACTGTTTCCACTGTTTCCCCATCTATTTGCCATGAAGTGAAGGGACCAAATGCCATGTGCTTTACAGTGGTGAGATGTCAAGGCAATTTGTAATCATTACTGTAGACCACTTGTCCTTGTTCCAAAAGGTTTCCTTACAGATTCCTATGTGTGTGAGTGAGCAGAACTCAGAGCCAGAGGACCAAATCCAACCAAGGCAGGTCAACTTCATCATGGTTTTCATATTTATTGTGTTTATATGGACTTTTGCTTTAGTAACAATTTCTTAAAGACTTTTAAAACCGCCATTTTTGACAGTGCATATTATAACTTTACTCCATGACAGTGGTTTTGAGAAAATTTAGAAGTTGTGCCAAAGGTATTTAGATTTCACCATGCTGTCTTTTATGAGTTCCTACACATGCAGATGTTCTACTGTATAAACCCATTCATTCCATTCTTTGTTAACAGATTGAAAAGGAAGCTCATGTGAAAGGAAAGAGATGTTCATAAACACTCTTGAAATGGTTAAAGTGTAAATTATCACAAATATCCATTAAGATCACATGAAAATGTGATGTTTAGAGTTTTAAAAATATTTTCTATTGCTTTCTTAATTTCAATCTAATATTTTCAAGTGATGAGCTATCTTGCTCCCCACCACAGAATTCTCAATCAAGAGGTAAACTTTATGCTTTGAGAACTACTTCCTTTAGAAGCTATTTAGTATTGGAAATGTATCTCATTAATTTATCTTCCCCAAATTGCTCCAGCAGTTTGAAAGCATGAACAGAGTTTTTCTAACTAACTCGAATGTTGGTAGATGAATCGCTCATATTTCTAAATGCTGGTTCTCTGACATCTTGAATAAGAGATAAGCCATTTTTTCAAAGGCATAGAATAAAGAAATCATATTAGTATAATGTCACCTCGAGAATTTAATTGAAAGCATCACAATTACTTTATTATATGATATTAATAAAAACTTTGCTAGATTTCCAGCAAACTTAACCTTTAAGTAATAATTACTTGAATCAACATTTTTATTGTTGTTTATAATTATGAATTTGACTCTTTAGCAGTTTTTCATTAGAATATTAACATACTCATACGTTTTATAAGGATATAAAGCCCATTAGCAATTTTTGCTATGAATATCTTCAATTTATAATTCTAACATAGTTATAATTTATAACTATGAAGTTCCTTTTCAAGAAGCAAAAAACAATCACAGGTAAAATCAACAATAATGTTTCCATATTCCTTAGAACCTTGAAGGGCTAAGACTTATTTTGAATATATTAAATGCCTGTAAGTTATTAAGTATTATACACAGTGTGATTTTTAAAACAATAAGCAATTAGATGCCAGGTTGTTCATGCTCTTTATAAGTCAATTTTATCCATTAGCTTTCTGACTGATTTCATTAACCGTAGTCCCACATTTTTGCATGGCTATACCTTCCTCTATGGAGAAGAAATATGATTATTTGAACATATTTCACATCAGTCAAAGGATAATCCCTAAATCAAAGTGATTTGTATACCAACTAAATGATAAATAATAACCTCAGTAAGACAATGCACACTGTCAAGTCATCTATATATGAGCTGTGTTTTGAATATTGGGTGGTATGTAAATGGCAGGAGGGAATTAAGAAAGTGAAGGAAGAAATTTTAAGAAACAAAGCTTATAAGATCATACTTATTGCAATTATATGTATATAGGAAGCCATCAGCATCTATGGAGGAAAAATTATATATATTCTTATTAGCAAGGGAAATTAAATATCCATGAGAGTGAAGGAACAGATGGTGGGATTAAGTAAACAAATCATAAAATGATTTAAATATTTAAATACTTGCTTTACACAGCTTTCACAAAGAAATATGTGCTAAAAAATAGCTATTTGCTCTACTTCTTTCCCATTCTGTGTGTGTATATGTGAAGGAGAGAAAAAAGAGAGAGTAAGAGATGGAGAAGGAGGTGAGCAACGAGGGATGGGAGGAAAGAAGGCAAGAATGAGAGAGGAAATGCTCATCAGAAATGGTAGACACTAAATAAACTGGACATGGACTAACAGACGGGTTCCAAATAGGAATAGGAGGACGTCAAGGCTGTATATTGTCACCCTGCTTATCTAACTCCTATGCAGAATACATCATGAGAAACGCTGGGTTGGAAGAAGCACAAGCTGGAATCAAGGTTGCTGGGAGAAATATCAATAACCTCAGATATGCAGATGCTACTGCTACTGCTAAGTCCCTTCAGTCGTGTCCGACTCTGTGTGACCCCATAGACGGCAGCCCACCAGGCTCCCCCATCCCTGGGATTCTCTAGGCAAGAACACCGGAGTGGGTTGCCATTTCTTTCTCCAATGCATGTAAGTGAAAAGTGAAAGGGAAGTTGCTCAATCGTGTCTGACTCTTCTCGACCCCATGGACTGCAGCCTACCAGGCTCCATAGTCCATGGGATTTTCCAGGCAAGAGTACTGGAGTCAGGTGCCATTGACACCACCCTTAATGCAGAAAGTGAAAAGGACCTAAAAAGCCTCTTGATGAAAGTGAAAGTGGGAGAGTGAAAAAGTTGGCTTAAAGGTCAACATTCAGAAAACGAAGATCATGTCATCTGGTACCATCGCTTCATGGGAAATAGATAGGGAAACAGGGGAAACAGTGTCAGACTTTATTTTTGGGGGGCTCCAAAATCACTGCAGATGGTGACTGCAGCCATGAAATTAAAAGACACTTACTGCTTGAAAGAAAAGTTATGGCCAACGTAGATGGCATATTCAAAAGCAGAGACTACTTTACCGACTAAGGTCCGTCTAGTCAAGGCTATGGTTTTTCCTGTGATCATGTATGGATGCAAGAGTTGGACTGTGAAGAAGGCTGAGCACTGAAGAATTGATGCTCTTGAACTGTGGTGTTGGAGAAGACACTTGAGAGTCCCTTGGACTGCAAGGAGATCCAACCAGTCCATTCTGAAGGAGACCAGCCCTGGGATTTCTTTGGAAGGAATGATGCTAAAGCTGAAACTCCAGTACTTGGGCCACCTCATGCGAAGAGTTGACTCATTGGAAAAGACTCTGATGCTGGGAGGGATTAGGGGCAGGAGGAGAAGGGGACAACTGAGGATGAGATGGCTGAATGGCATCACTGACTCGATGGACATGAGTCTGAGTGAACTCTGGAGTTGGTGATGGACAGGGAGGCCTGGCGTGCTGCGATTCATAGGGTTGCAAAGAGTTGGTCACGACTGAACTGAACTGAAATAAACTAAGAAGTAAAAGAATGAAAGATGCCAAAACTGACAAAATGCTGTCATTATAGAAACAAAATCTGACATCCTAACCCCAATAATTAATAATTATGCCACACACTTTTTCCCACCTAGGTCATAGCTCAATTTATGCAGTCCTTCAGACCCATCTAACTCCTTTCCCTTGCTTATCCTCAAAGGCTTTCCATTATCAAGGTCATCAGATTCAACCTTCTTGCACAGTACCCTTCATTTCAAAATTTTCATTCTTTCCAAAACTCCTTTCTAAAATAGTAGAGAGAAAAGTAAAAAGAAGAAACAAACAGAAAAATTTCCTTCACTGAAGTCGATCTCCCCAAGTTACATATAGATTTCAATAATCCCCAAGAGAAACGTTAATCCTAAAAAGGGCATGGTGTCTGATGTCAAGAGTTTTTTTCTTTTCCACTCAAAGCTTATTACTTACTCAGAACACCTCAACTACCACAGACTAACTCCTTCACCTAGATAATAGGTAAATAGAACAAGATAATCTGCAAATTACCTTCTGTGATATTATATGTATTGAAAGAATTTGTATATAAGTGTGTATGGAAATAATTGTCTCTTAAGAAATGACATCAAAATTATTAAAATAAATACTATCTTCTACACAAAGGGAGTAGAGAAGATATTACTTGTTGACTGCTTAATGTGTTCTTAGAATGGTAATGGTCAAGTCCGTAGCATGCAGGAATTACAGATCTGCAGTCAACAAATAAAACAGAAAATACGTACTGAGAAAATCAGAGGAACTACTTATTTGATAGAGTATTACAAAGACAGCTGAAGAGTAATTTCTTTCTTCTATTAGTTGTTAATTTATCAGATATTGTGTAAGTGTACCCATATTTTATCACTTTCACTTCCACAAAGTAAGAATTTTCCCAAAATAAGATGAACATGTAAGGCGATTCCATATATATCCACTGATGGTAGGTAGAATTTCCTATTTTCCAAACTATTCATGTGTCTTTCTATCTATACAGTTATCTTTTCCCATCTTTTTCTATCTGTGCCATCTCTCTGTATCTATCTATCCATCAGCACTTCTCCAAAACCTATCCAAAACTCTGGTAGACACACAGTGGAAAGACTAGCACCCAATAGGCTTTGACAAATGAATATTAAAACCTATGGTCATATGACCATTTCCAACATTGAAAACCATGGCTCTAAATACATGGAAATGACCAGTCTGCACACTGGGGAAAAAACACACAAAATTAAACAATAAAAAAATACCCAGCATACTTTGGTAGTTTCTTAAAAACAACTATTCCAGATGGGTTAACTGTTTTCATCTTACTCCTCAAAAAAGAATGTGCATCTTAGACATACACAGCCTTAGAACAAGAAGCCCTCCTCTAATTTAAGGCTATCAGCTTCATACTTTCTGCCTTCACAGGGAGTCTGTGCCAGATCAAAAAAAAAAAAAACAAAAAAAAAACGTATTTTAACTTAGAAAATTGTAAATTTGATTTACCAATAATGTGAGTATTATACCAATTGTATTACATGTGAGATGAATAAAATCTTTTTTTCTTAGCAATAGAATATACATAAATGTATATATTTACTGCTTCATTAGTGATCATTAGCTGTCTTGAATACAGATTGTTCTCATTTTTGTGCCCTTGGTTTGCTGTCTTCTGTGTTACTCCTTCTTCTTCCTTGTTACATTACGGGATGGCTGATATTTCCTTGTCTGCTTCTTAGGTGAGAAATGCCAGTAAATTATGACTGAAATTAGAGTTCTGCTTTAAAAACGCAGATGATATGATACACTAAGAAATAATTTCAAATTTTGGCACTTTTTAATTAAAACATTTTTTAAAAGGACATACAGAAAGGGTGACTGCACAATTGATGTTAAAATGAATTTTCCAATGTTATATGTCCTCACAAGCCTTCACTTTCATTATTAATTGTGACTTTTAAAACCATGCAAAAGAATATTTGTATGCATTCTTATTTTGCATTACCAGCATAAATTCACAATAAACGTATACTTCAACAGAGTTTGATCCTTAATACCCTAAAAATAGGTTGCTTTAAAATGACAAATTACATATCACACATTTAACAATAACTAAAACCTCAAAAATTATTTCTTAGATAAATATTTTCTAGGTTTAGTTTTTTTCAGGTTTAGGTCAAGATTTGCCAATATATCTTTGTGATTTAGACCTATGTTCTACATAAATTCTGATGTGTCACAGGTCGATCTGAAATGCCCAGAGCTTTTGCTGTACTTTCCCTCTACATTCTGGAAGTATTTAGGGAGAATAATGTTTCTTCCAGGCAAAATAATTTGAGAAGACTTTATTTGGAGAATATGTCTTTCCATTTAGTGATTTAATATGTTTCCCCAGTGAATAAACTAACTTGCAAAAGTTGGCAAGGGATTTTCTTAAGCACAAATAGTTAATCCAGAAAAAGTTTTTTAATTGTATTGCCTGTTCAGAGAAGTGAAGAAGAGGTTTTAAATAATCTGTTGTAAATTTTTTTAAAGGAAAACAATCAATATGCATGATCTAGGCACAGATTTATGCTGTCCTAATTTGATAAATGTTTCAACCAAATATCATAACAAAATTTTGTTTCTACTCAATTCTCGCTTAATTGAATTTTCACTTCTTTACAGAGCCTAGAATCACCACAAGCTCATTGACCATCTCCTATTTCCTCAGTATGCTTTGCTTCCAAATATTTTCTTTGTATCCTTGAATTTATTCATATCCAATGTAATTCCAAAATCAGGCAAAGGATAATGTCTTATGCATTTGTACAGCTTCTTATAGAGCCTCCCTTTGCTCTTCAGATGAAAAAGTCAGTAAATATCACCCTTTAAGAATCTGTACTTTCTGCCACACTTGGCCCTGACAGATTAGACCATTCAGCAGTGAATGCTGTAGGTAACTATGAGCATAAATCCAAACTGTCACATGTGTTCTCTGATAGTATTTTGGAAATGACCTCTCAATGATGAAAAAATAAAAAAAGACAACACTCTTGGAAGATGAGGCTATATACATATATAACATTAAAAGTTAAGTTTTATTTGTTTAATAGCCTTCTTAGGATGGAAGAAGCAAAAGCTGGAATCAAGATTGCCAGGAGAAATGTCAATAACCTCAGATATGCAGATGACACCACCCTTAAGGCAGAAACTGAAGAGGAACTAAAAAGCCTCTTGATGAAAGTGAAAGTGGAAAGTGGAAAATGTTGACTTAACGCTCAACATTCAGAAAATGAAGATCATGGCATCTGGTCCCATCGATTCATGGGAAATAGATGGGGAAACAGTGGAAATGGTGTCAGACTTTATTTTGGGGGGCTCTAAAATCACTGCAGATGGTGACTGCAGCCATGAAATTAAAAGATGCTTACTCCTAGGAAGAAAAGTTATGACCAACCTAGACAGCATATTGAAAAGCAGAGACATTACTTTGCCAACAAAGGTCCATTTAGTCAAGGCTATGGTTTTTCCAGTGGTCATGTATGGATGTGAGAGTTAGACTGTGAAGAAACCTGAGCACTGAAGAATTGATGCTTTTGAACCATGGTGTTGGAAAAGACTCCTGAGAGTCACTTGGACTTCAAGGAGATCCAACCAGTCCACTTTAAAGGAGATCAGCCCTGGGTGTTCTTTGGAAGGAATGATGCTAAAGCTGAAACTCCAGTACTTTGGCCACTTCATGTGAAGAGTTGACTCATTGATGGGAGGGATTGGGGGCAGGAGGAGAAGGGGATGAAAGAGGATGAGATGGCTATATGGCATCACCGACTCGATGGACGTGAGTTTGAGCAAACTCTGGGAGTTGGCGATGGACAGGGAGGCCTGGTGTGCTGCAATTCATGGGGTCACAAAGAGTCAGACACAACTGAGCGACTAAACTGATTTGAAAAAGTTAATGTTTCAAAGGTCCTTCCCTTGTAGCTCAGTCAGTAAATCTTCCTGCAAGGCAGGAGACCTGGATTCAGTTCTTGGGTTAGGAAGATCCCCTGGGAAAGGAGATGGCAACCCATTCCAGTATGCTTGCCTGGAGAATCCCATGGACAGAGGAGCCGGGCAAGCTATACAGTGCATAGGGTTGCAAGTTGGACACAATTTAGTGAATAACCACCACCAATATTTCAAACTGTTTGTCTGATGCCATTAGTTCCCCATTCTTCTTAGGATTATAGAACTGCTGCTTTTCCTTGATAGGACAGATGCTGTTCTTATTGCATCAACATCACTTTTCTCAGCCATTTACCATATCCTTGCTCTCAGCATCATATCTCTGTGCCTAAGCAGTCACTGATGGCTAACACCTGTTCTTACTTTATATAATCAGGAGAGAAGTGTACTACAAGGAGTGCTTCCCATAAGCAGAGCTCCACTGATAACTCACACGAGTTGGTGTATGTTCTACATCATTTCTCAGAGAGTCTTGCAGTGATATTAAGCTCTATTTGCTCACAGAGGCAACTTATTAGATAGAATACTGTTTATTTACCTCCTATACTTTACTGCCACACTTCTTTACTTCTCTATTGGCATTTCCAGGGATTGTGTTTCAAAGAAATTTCTTGCCCTCAAATATGCTTCTCAAGACTTATGCCTGGGGAAACTCAAATTAAGATACATATCTTTGAGATGCTTGATTGTCCCCACATTTTTACATCATTGAATTTGGGATGTAACATTGTATGCATCAACTATATTTGGCTGACTACTCAGTTCACATTAAATTCTTAAATGGCCCTATCTGGGCTATTAGGATTCTTCTCTACACACCATAGGTGCCCTAGCTATAGAATCTGACCCTTATTTGTTCCAAGAAATTAAAACATGAATAAAGGATCCAGAGATTGAACTGGCTGGTGCATGTTAAAGGTCGTGTCCTAGAAGAATGAACTCCTTTACTGAAGCTCCAAAGCTCAAAGGGTTCTTTACTAAGGCTTGCTGCCTCTTCTTCAGTCTGATGCTGCTGCTGCTGCTAAGTCGCCTCAGTCGTTTCCGACTCTGTACGACCCCATAGACGGCAGCCCACCAGGCTCCCCCGTCCCTGGGATTCTCCAGGCAAGAACACTGATGAGGTGATCTCAAAACATTTCAATAAATTCCCCTCCAAGAACTTATTTATGTTTCATGAAATGCCTTGCTCATCATTTTCTTTACTGCCTCCCCCTAAAAAAGAATGTTTAATGCTCAAAATCACTAGTTATTAGTACAAAACTCCTGATCCATTCATCTCTCCTATCATCTAGAGTTTTACTATTTTTCTTTTTTGTTGTTGTTGTTGTTGTTCTTAAGACACAAGTCATTAGGTATAGCCACCTGGAATCCTTGGAAATAAGGTGCTCATTTTAGAAATCCTATAGTCATCAAAGAGTGAAAATACAGTTTAAATCTGTGAAACACTAATTCTCAGCTAAGAAACAGAAATTCATTTTAAAAGCTTTTTCTCTAAGTGCTATTCTGTGATGGCCACCATGCTGAGTAAATCTGACAGAGATGAATGATCTATTTGCCTCATTCTACTCTTGTTCCGCAAAATGATTTTTTTTTTTTTTTTTTTTTTTGGTTTCTGAATATTTACTTACAACGTGCAAGCTAAATCTTCTCCTTTAAAGGTGCAGGCAGACTAAACTACAAAGTTTTAGCTACAACTCTAAATTCCTGGGTGAAGAACTGTGACAGGCCAGCTTGGTTCAAGTCTTTATTCCTCCAGCACCCAATTAACACTAAGGCAGAAAAGTAACGTTTTACAAAACAGTTGCTGAGACCTCATCACTGTTGTGAAGAGGAAGCTGGGAGTCTGTAGGATGCGAGGCTAGGAAGAACTTCCAAGAAGGGTCTGTTCATCGTACACAGGCTGCTCATACATCCTAGGTTTCCTGCGACATTCTTGATTGAGTCTGTGTTTCAGGTATAATTACTAACACTGCCATCTTTTGCTCTCAAAAGAGAGTTTTCCATTCAATGATATATGTCACCCTGGTTATAGAGATCATTGAAGGTAACCCTATCCTTTTACTTGAGATGACAAATTAGAGCTGGAATGTTGAAGGGACTTTTTAAAGTTCATTCAATTAGTAGTATATTTATCATTAAAAATTCAGGTGTGCAGTATACCATTTTATTTATTAATTGTATTGTTGAATCCATTCTTTCATCATTCCACCTCGTGATTGACAACAAGCTGTCAAGATATGGTTCAAGTTCAGCCGATTGAGTAGTCAAGGAACAGAGCAGCCCCAGCTCCATTCAGTAACATCAGGATCATAATTAGCATACTAAGCAATGAGCCAGGAAAAGATAAGAGGACACTGTCCTGCAGAACTTTTTTGGGAATATAAAATGCTATTATAAAATAGAGCATAATTCCAAGTCACTTTTTTTTGTTTCCTTAATATCTGCTGAATGAAACCTAGCTTTGAATCTATCATTAAATATTTGTGCTCTTCTTAAGAAAACATTCAGCCTAAAAGTTTAAGCCGTAACTAAGGGTAGTCTCCCTTCCAACTGGCCAGAGAATAGTATCTGAAAATGACTCTTCTTTCAAAACAGACTTCTTATCAATCCAAAAAACATAAGAAATATAGCTTTTCAGAGAGAAAAAATCCCACTTCTGAGGAAATGACCTTCTTCTGAGTTTATTGTTAAGAACATTTGTAAAGCAGAAAAAATTTGGTCACATTTCAATATGCTAAAACCACCACTTCTCTATATCCTTAGTGATACCATTTTACCAACCTATCCTCTGGTCTCTGAGTCTTTTTATTTTGTCATTTTATTTTATTATATTTTACTTTGAATTTTGTTCTCTGGTAATGAATTTTTATATTTTTCTAAAGAATAGATGATTCCCAAGATCCTTGTTCTATAAGTCTTATCCACAAAGCCCACACAGTTGGAACTACAGAAATTAAATTTTAAGTATAAGCAAAATACAGTATTGTTTGGCACAGGAGAGACTTAGAACTCCTCTAACCATGCCAGGTGTGTGGCCCTCTAATCCATTCACTTATACCTATTAGAAAACTGGTTCTGTCTTCCAGCTCAAGTTCTGGGTATAGTTAGTAAAGCAGAATGAATGCTCCTTTCAAAGTATTCCAAATTGGAAAATTAACTTTACAGATTTCCAATTGTAAAAGCACCCTAAAATCATGGCAAAATGATCAATAGCTACTATATATTTCAATGCCAGGAGCTGAGAAAAAAAATCACAGGCAAAAGATGGAATTTAGATGAGTTGCCTAAAGGAAAGCTTTAGATTTTTGCATACTGATAGGTGATTTTCAGAGAAAGCTGAATTATGACTTTTCCCAATCAACTCATCCTTAAAAATGTCAACAGCAGCACAATACTTTGGATGCTTTGAATATGCTCATGTAAACATACGCCAGCTGAAACTGTGAGCAGAATGAGCTGGTGAGTAAGAATTTCAAATAAGAGAAATTTTTCATACCTCTTACATGACATTAAAAATAAGTAAAAGATGTGTTAAGACCTTAGTCTCATTTCTGATTATTAACTGCTATAGGAGTAATTCAAACATGTTTTGATTTCTTACAGTTAACTACGCTTGTAAGTTTTGTTGCATTTTGAATAGCAGAATGTGCTAAAGAATCAGCAAAATACCTTATTGAAATTTATATGACTATCAGATTTCAGGGCTTATTTTTTTTTAACTTGTTGGAGTTTTTGAGCAAGATAATGCATCTAATTATAACCATAACCTACCTATTTTATGGGAAGATTATAAGAAATTACTTGATGTTACCAATATACCCTTTAGGAATCTTAAGAAAAATAAGTACTAGATGGCAAGATAATTTGCGGAACAGAAATAGAGATGCAGACATTGAGAATGGACTTCTAGACACAGCTGGGTAAAGAGAAGGTAGGAAGAACTGAGAGAGTAGCATTGACATATATACACTCCCATGTGTAAAATATACAGCTAGTGAGAAGCTGCTATATCACACAGGGAGTTTAGCTCAGTGCTCTGTGATGGCCAAGAGGAATAGGATGGAGTGCAGAAGGGGAGCTAAAGAGGGAGAAAATATATGTCTACTTACGCCTGATTCATGTTGTTATATGGAAGAAGCCAACATAACACTGTAAAGCAATTGTCCTCCAATTAAAAATAAATTTAAAGAAAAATGGCAGCATATACTTTTAGAGGGTGTTAAAATGTAGAAAATGGACAAAAGTAGTAGCTTCAAGGGTAACTAAATTAAGCATCCATGAATCGATCTGGAATTTCCAGTAGTACAATTCAGAAGAATGCTGCTGCTGCTGCTGCTAAATCGCTTCAGTCGTGTCTGACTCTTCACGATCCCATGGACCACAGCTTACCAGGCTCCTCTGTCCATGGGATTTTCCAGGCAAGAGTACTGGAGTGGGGTGCCATTGCCTTCTCTGCAGAAGAATGCTATCAGTAACTAAATTGAAAGTTACATCGGGACTTCTAATTTAGTTTACTTTTTTATCACCTATATATTTAGTGGACATAAATACATAATTATTTCTAATTAATTTATTAAATTATAATTGAAAGTATTAATATTTTGTTTTCTTCCACCTTCCAAGCTCATTTCCAACTCAAGTTATCATCATTACTCACTATTTTGAGCTTACAATTACAAAAATAAAGACTTCCAGAGAGTGGATACGTAGATAATGTCTTCTAATTTCTCTCTTCTTAAATCTTGTTGAAAGCATAATCTATAAGGGTACTTTCTCCATAATTGAAATATTTGAATCACTTTTCAAAGTCATCAGTTTTTAAAAATAACCAGTCATTTGGGATTATTTCTACAGTCACTTCCATCTGGAAACAAATAAACAAAAACTATGGTTCTGCTATGCAGAACATTACTAAAATACCTGGTTGATAAGTTAAAGAGTTCTACAAGAATAGCTCTAATCAATAAATACTAAGATTTGCATCTAACTTATCAATTGTTCATGTATAGTCTGGTTTGTAAACTCTATTTCTTTCAATTTATTCCATATAAAAAAATTCTATTATACTAGAAAATTCTTATTAATATTATTCCATAGTAGGTTGTATCTTCTCCCAGAAAGTTCTGCTTAAAGGCAGACCCTGCATCTCAGAATTGTTCAATATTAAGCATTCCCGATCCTCAAATGACTGAAGTATCTTATTATCTTAGTTATTTTCCCCCAGTTTTCCTTACTATACCTCAATTTAAACTCAGTGGCTTAACTTTGGTCTTTTTTTTTAATTTTAATTTTTTAGTTTTTTTTGCTTTACAATACTGTATTCATTTTGCTATACATTGACATGAATCAGCCACGAGTGTATATGAGCTCCCAATCCCGACCCCCCCACCCCTTCCCAACTTTGGTCTTTTTCTTTTCCTTTCTTTTTAATTTCATATTTTTAAGCCTTCCTTCCTTTATTCGAAGTATCAGATTTGGGGAAGTATTGAAGGAATAGAAGGATTCAGTGGATGCTGACAATTTGATCTCTGTTTCCTCTACCTTTTCTAAATCCATCTTGAACATCTGGAAGTTCTCAGTTCACGTACTGTTGAAGCCTAGCTTGGAGAATTTTGAGCATTACTTTGCTAGCATGTGAAATGAGTGCAATTGTGTGGTAGTTTGAACGCTTTTGGCCACTGCTGACTTTTCCAAATTTGTGGCATATTGAATGCAGCACTTTGATAGCATCATCTTTTAGGATTCGAAACAACTCATCTCGGATGCTGTCACCACCGCTAGCTTTGTTCATAGTGATGCTTCCTAAGGCCCACTTGATACCACACTCCAGGATGTCTGGCTCTACGTGAGTGATCACCCCGTCACGGTTATCTGGATCATTAAGATCTTTTTATATACCTCTTCTGTGCATTCTTGCCACCTCTTCTTAATGTTTTCTGTTTCTGTTAGGTCTATAACATTTCTGTCCTTTATTGTGCCCATCTTTGCATGAGATATTCCCTTGGTATAGCTAATTTCCTTGAAGAGATCTCTAGTCTTTCCCATTCTGTTGTTTTCCTCTATTTCTTTGCATTGATCATTTAGGAAGGCTTTCTTATCTCTCCTTGCTTTTCTTTGGAACTCTGATTTCAGATGGATGTATCTTTCCTTTTCTCTTTTGCCTTTCATTTTTCTTTTTTTTTCTATGTGTAAGGCCTCCTCAAGACAACCATTTTGCCTTTTTGCATTTCTTTTTCTTGGTGATAGTCTTGATTCCTGGCTCCTGTACAATGTCATGAACCTCTGTCCATAGTTCTTCAGGTACTCTGTCAATCAGATCTAATACCTTGAATCTATTTGTCACCTCCATTGTATATTCCTAAAGGATTTGATTTAGGGCATACCTGAATGGCCCTATGGTTTTTCCTACTTTCTTCAATTTCAGCCTGAATTTGGCAATAAGGAGTTTAAGATCTGAGTCACAGTCAGTTCCCAGTCTTGATTTTACTGACTGTATAGACCTTCTCAATCTTTGGCTACAAAGAATATAATCAATCTGATTTCAGTATTGATCATCTGGTGATGACTATGTGTAGAGTCATATCTTGTGTTGTTAGAATTGGGTGTTTGTTATGACCAGTGCACTCTTGGCAAAACACTGTTAGTCTTTGCCCTGCTTCATTTTTAACTCCAAGACAAAACTTATCTGTTATTCCAGGTATCTCTTGACTTCCTATTTTTGCATTCCAGTCCCCTATCATGAAAAGGACATCTTTGTTTTGTGTTAGTTCTAGAAGGTCTTATAAGTCTTCATGATTTTGGTCAACTTCAGCTTCTCTGGCATCAGTAGTTAGGGCAAGAGAATTTCATAAAAACATCTATTTCTGCTTTATTGAATACATCAAAGCCTTTGACTGTATCGATCAAAACAAACTGTGGAAAATTCTGAAAGATTTGGGAATATCAGACCATCTTACCTGCTTCCTCAGAAATCTATATGCAGGTCAGGAAGTTATAAAAGGACATGGAACAACAGACTAGTTCCAAATTGGGAAAGGATTACATCAAGGCTGTATATTTTCACCCTGCTTATTTAACTTATATGCAGAGTACATCATGAGAAACACTGGGCTAG
The DNA here is from genome assembly GCA_006410615.1 of Neotragus moschatus. Classification (NCBI taxonomy): domain Eukaryota; kingdom Metazoa; phylum Chordata; class Mammalia; order Artiodactyla; family Bovidae; genus Neotragus; species Neotragus moschatus. Next base: position 108,009 of record SJYA01000618.1, on the reverse strand, counting down.
ATGAAGCACAAGCTAGAATCAAGATTGCAAGGAGAAATATCAATAACCTCAGATATACAGATGACATCACCCTTAAGGCAGAAAATAAAGAGGAAATAAACAGCCTCCTGATGAAGGTGAAAGAGGAGAGTGAAAAAGCTGGCTTAAAATTCAACATTCAAAAAACTAATGTTTGGCATCTGGTGATGGCATCCGGTCCCATCACTCCATGGCAAATAGATGGGGAAACAATGGAAACATTGACAGACTTTATTTTCTAGGGCTCCAAAACCACTGCAGCCATGTAATTAAAAGAAACTTGCTCCTTGGAAGAAAAGCTATGACCAACCTAGACAGCATATTAAAAAGCAGAGACATTACTTTGCCAAAAAAAGGTCCATATAAACAAAGCTTATGGTTTCTCCCACAGTTAGGTATGGATGTGAGAGTTGGACTATAAAGAAAGCTGAGCAACAAAGAATTGATACTTTTGAAATGTAGCATTGGAGAAGACTCTTGAGAGTCCCTTGGACTGCAAGGAAATCCAACCAGTCAAACCTAAAGGAAATCAGTCCTGAATATTCATTGGAAGGACTGATGCTGAAGCTGAAGCTCCAATACTTTGGCCACATGATACAAAGAACTGACTCATTGGAAAGATCCTGATGCTGGGAGAGATTGAAGGCAGGAGGAGAAGGGGATGATAGAGGATAAGATGGTGAGATGGCATCATCGACTCAATGAACATGAGTTTGAGTAAACTCCAGGTGGTGGACAGGTAAGCCTGGCATGCTACAGTCCATGGGGTCGCAAATAGCCAGACATAACGTAGCGACTGAACTAAACTGAGTTAGGGCATAGACTTGGATTACTGTGATACTGAATGGTTTGCCTTGGAAATGAACAGAGATCATTCGGTCATTTTTGAGATTGCACCCAAGAACTGCTTTTCTAACTCTTGTTGACTATGAGTGCTACTCCATTTCTTCTAAGGGATTCTTCCCCACAGCAGTAGATACAATGGTTATCTGAATTAAATTCACCCATTCTGGTCCATTTTAGCTCACTTATTCCAAAAATGTCAATATTCATTCTTGGCTTCTCCTGCCTGACCACTTCCAATTTACCTTGATTTGTGAATCTAACAATCCAGGTTCCTATGCAATGTTCTTTATAGTATCAGACTCTGCTTTCACCACCAGACACATCTACAGTGCAGTTCAGTTCAGTCACTCAGTCGTGTCCAACTCTTTGCGACCCCATGAATTGCAGCACGCCAGGCCTCCCTGTCCATCACCAACTCCCAGAGTTCACTCAGACTCACATCCATCAAGTCAGTGATGCCATCCAGCCATCTCATCCTCTGTCGTCCCCTTCTCCTCCTGCCCCCAATCCCTCCCAGCATCAGAGTCTTTTCCAATGAGTCAACTCTTCGCATGAGGTGGCCAAAGTACTGGAGTTTCAGCTTTAGCATCATTCCTTCCAAAGAAACCCCAAGGCTGATCTTCAAATGAACTGGTTGGATCTCCTTGCAGTCCAAGAGACTCTCAAGAATCTTCTCCAACACCACAGTTCAAAGGCATCAATTCTTGGGCGCTCAGCCTTCTTCACAGTTCAATTCTCACATCCATACATGACTACTGGAAAAACCATAGCCTTGACTAGACTGACTTAGTCGGCAAAGTAATGTCTCTGCTTTTGAATATGCTATCTAGGTTGGTCATAACTTTTCTTCCAAGGAGAAAATGTCTTTTAATTTCATGGCTGCAGTCACCATCTGCAGTGATTTTGCAGCCCAAAAAATAAAGTCNCCAAGAGACTCTCAAGAATCTTCTCCAACACCACAGTTCAAAGGCATCAATTCTTGGGCGCTCAGCCTTCTTCACAGTTCAATTCTCACATCCATACATGACTACTGGAAAAACCATAGCCTTGACTAGACTGACTTAGTCGGCAAAGTAATGTCTCTGCTTTTGACTATGCTATCTAGTTTGGTGATAACTTTTCTTCCAAGGAGAAAATGTCTTTTAATTTCATGGCTGCAGTCACCATCTGCAGTGATTTTGCAGCCCAAAAAATAAAGTCTGATGCTGTTTCCACTGTTTCCCCATCTATTTGCCATGAAGTGATGGGACCAGATGCCATGATCGTTTTCTGAATGTTGAGCTTTAAGCCAACTTTTTCACTTTCCTCTTTCACTTTCATCAAGAGGTTTTTTAGTTCCTCTTCACTTTCTGCCATAAGGGTGGTGTCATCTGCATATCTGAGGTTATGGATATTTCTCCCAGCAATCTTGATTCCAGCTTGTGTTTCTTCCAGTCCAGCGTTTCTCATGATGTACTCTGCATATAAATTAAATAAGCAGGGTATCAATATACAGCCTTGACGGACTCCTTTTCCTATTTGGAACCAGTCTGTTGTTCCATGTCCAGTTCTAACTGTTGCTTCCTGACCTGCATACAGATTTCTCAAGAGGCAGGTCAGGTGGTCTGGTATTCCCATCTCTCTCAGAATTTTCCACAGTTTCTTGTGATCCACACAGTCAAAGGCTTTGGTATAGTCAATGAAGCAGAAATAGATGTTTTTCTGGAATTCTCTTGGGTTTTCCATGATCCAGCAGATGTTGGTAATTGTTCCTCTGCCTTTTCTAAAACCAGCTTGAACATCTGGAATTTCACGGTTCACTTATTGCTGAAGCCTGGCTTATTTTCACTTAGGCTCAGCCTCTTCATTCCTTCTGGAGCTATTTTTCCACTGGTGTCCAGTAGCATATTGGGCACGTTACTGACCTGGCGATTTCACTTTTCAGTGTCATATCTGTTTGCCTTTTTGATACTCTTCATGGGGTTCTCAAGGCCAGAATACTGAAGTGGTTTGCCATTCCCTTCTCCAGTGGACCATATTGTGTCATAACTCTACACCATGACCTGTCTGTCTTGAGTGGCCCTACACAGAATGGTTCATAGTTTCATTGAGTTAGACAAGGCTGTGGTCCATGTGATTAGTTTGATTAGTTTTCTGTGATTGTGATTTTCATTCTATCTGCCCCCTGATGCATAGGATAAGAGGTTTCTGGAAGCTTCCTGATGGGAGGGACTGACTGTGGGCCAGGCCATGTTCAGTAAATCTTTAATCGAATTTTCTGCTGATGGGTGGAGGTGTGTTACCTCCTTGTAATCTGCCCTGAGGCCAAACTATAGCAAATTATTTTTACTTCTTTTATATCTTTTCTAACAAATAGTGTACCTCCTTTTGACCAAGTTTTGTGTTTTTCATGTATTAATGGGTCTGTTTACATAGGGAAAATTTTCCAGGAAGATGCATTTTTGAAAAAACTATGTTGTTAATCAATCTAGAATTTTGCTAGGATTTCAATACTAAACTCTAATCTCTTGAGAGTAAGAATTGTCAAATAAACATTATATTTTTTATCAAATCTTAAAATATCTATTGAGTAGCTACTATTTCTAGGAATTATAAAGAGTTTTAAAAGATCAGATAATATATCTGTTTATATAAAAATTACTTAGTATCATCAGTATCTCTGGGGACTGTGCTTGATTGCCATTTGGCAGTCGTTAGGGCTAGTTGGTGGCTCAGAAGGTAAAGAGTTTGTCTGCATTGTGGGAGACCTAGGTTTGTTTCCTGGGTTGGTAAGATCCCTTTGAGAAGGGAATGAATACCCACTCCAGTATTCTCGTCTGGAGAATTCCATAGACAAAGGAGCCTGATGGGCTATATAGTCCATGGGGTCACAGAATCAGACACAACTAAGCGACTGATACTTTCACTTTCTACTTTGTGAATAAGACTAGGATGTGCCCTCTTACCACGCCTACTCAGTGTCATAGAGGGAAGTCCTGGCTGGGGCAGTAAAACAAGATAAAGAAATAAAATTTACACAAATTGAGAAAGAAGAAATAAAATTTTCTCTATTCACTGAGCATGATTGTCTATGTAGAAAATCTTAAAGAATTAAAAAACAGTCCTACAATTAATAAGTGAGCATAACAAGGTTGAGGATACAAGGTTAGCATACAAAAGTCAACTGATTTTCTATATACCAGCAATGAACAACTGAAATTTGAAATGTATACAAAGTTATAACATTTCAACAGCACTCAATGAAAAATGCATAAATTTAATAAAACATGAATAGGACACATAAGCAGAATCATGAAAAACACTGGTGAAAAAAATTCAAAAAAAGATCTCAGTCAAAGGAGAGGTGTCTGTGTTCATGGATTGAAGACGATATTATTAAAATGTCAATTCTTCTCAACCTGATCTATTGAGTCAATGTAATCCCAAAACAAAATCCCAGAAAGCTATTTTGCAGATATTGTTTCTAAATTTTCTATGGAAAAGAAAAAGTCCTAGAAGAGGCAACACAATAATTAAGAAGAAAATTGGAGAACTGGATGTTCATTTGCAAAAAACAAAAATAAAACAAAACAGAACAAAATTACACCTTACATAAAACATTAACTGAAAATCAATCTTACATCTAAAATGTAGAACAAAAACTTATTGGTAAAGACAGAGAAGAAAATCTACAACCTTAATTTGGTGATGAGTTTTCAATAAAACACCAATAGCCCAACCCATGAGGAAAGATAAACTGAACTTCATTAAAATGAAAATATTCTGCTCTGTCAAAAGCACTGTTAGAATAGAAAGATAAGCCAAAGACTGGAAAAATACAGTTGTAAAACATATAACTGATAAGTGACTTGAATCAAAAATATACTAAGAACTCTTATACACAATAAAAATAAAGCAAAACATAATTTGAAAATAGACAAAAGATCTGAACAGAAACATCTTTGTAGAAAATATGAAAAGTGAAAGTTGTAGTAACTCAATATGTCCAATTCTTTTGCAACCCCATGGACTGTAGCCCACCAGGCTCCTCTACCATGGAATTCTCCAGGCAAGAATATTGGATTGGATAACCACTTCCTTCTCCAGGGGATTTTCCCAACCCAGGAATCGAACCCAAGTCTCTTGCATTGAAGGCAAATTCTTTACTGTCCAAGCCACCAGAGAAGCCCAAATATATACAGATGGCAAATAAACATATGAAAACATGCCAGTAGTATTTGTCATTCAGTTAGGATGTCCCTGGTGGCTCAGATGGTAAAGCGTCTGCCTACAATGTGGGAGACCTGGGTTCAATCCCTGGGTTGGGAAGATCCTCTGGAGAAGGAAATGGCAACCCATTCTAGTACTCTTGCCTGGAAAATCCCATGGATGGAGGAGCCACAGTCCACGGGAGTCACAAAGAGTCAGACACAACTGAGCGGCCCTTTGTGACCCCCATGGACTACAGCACGCCAAGGCTTCTCTGTACATTACACCTATTAGAGTAGCTAAAATGAAACAAACCAAAAGAAGACCATATCAATAGCTGGTGAAGATATGGAGCAACAGGATATCTCATTCATTGCTGGTGAAGTTGCAAGTGGTTCGGGAAGATCCCCTGGTGGAGGGCATGGCAACCCACTCGAGTATTCTTGCCTGGAGAATCCCATAGACAGAGGAGCCTGTTAGCCTACAGTCCATAGGATCACACAGAGTTGGACACAACTGAAGTGATTTAGCATGCCTGCGTGCACAATCACTTAGATTGCTAGTTTCTTTAAAGATTAAACATAATCTTAGCATACAGTTCAGCAATGGTGCGCATAGGTATTTATTCAATAAATTAAGAAAATAATGTTCACACAAACTTACAAATTTATAGAAGCTTTTAGTTTTTGGTGATTATAGTAAAACTATTATAAACATTTAAACTTAATGTATAAATATTCAAACCTGTAGTGGTGGGAAAGAGGCAAGAAAACAGATTCTCTTGTAGAGCCTCCATTAAAAAAATGCAGCAGCGTTGCTGACACTTGATTTTAGCGCAGTAAAATTATGCCATATTTCTGACTTATATCAAATTAACATCAACTATTAATAGTAGGGGAAATCATATGGGTATACAGGCATTCTTTGTGTTTACAGCTCTAAAATATTCAGATGTCTGTCCACGAATGCACATATTTTGCCTTCAGTCAATGAAAACCTGAACTGGTCTGTCTTTCTAGTCATCTCAGGGATGCTTGTGTCCTTTATAAACTGATTCATCTTGAAAAGCTAAGCATAGAGATTTGATATTCTTCATTTTCTATTTGTAAAGCATATTGTGAGAATCATAATGACAACCTCACTAAACGCCATCAAAGGGCAGGACATATTTTACCGTATGATAAACCTCCTTTCTAACAGATCTGTTATACAGATTGAATAGATGTTTTTCCTATTTTACTGATTAAAAAAAAGTAAAGTTCAAAAATCTAAGAATCTGTGAAGTTGCCTCGGTGATTTGAGATAGGGGGCTTTTCAGAACAACTAAAATTTCCCATTTTACAGATAGGATTTGTATATAATAACATTTAGTAACTATATTCTCATGGCAAAAAAATACTTGTTCTACATTGTAAAACCTTTTAGTATGAAAATTATTGAAAAATATTGATGAAAGAAGGGAAAGATGCAATACTGTCAACAAACAAAAATGACAAACCAACTGAATAAAACAGCAAATATATAAATCAACCTCTTCCACAGACCTAAGGAATAAGAAAGCTAAGGGTGAGTGCCAGGCAATTTTGCATAATACTAGAAAATAGATGAAACACAACACATTCCCTCAGGGAAATATTTAAAACAGAATTATTTGGTAGTATGCCAATACTAATACTAAATTCAGGTTTCAATTGCACTTACCAAGTATGATGCAACCTACTTAGTTTGGTTAATCTGAAGTGAACTTGGAATCCTTTGGATAAAGACCATTAAAATGAGAAACGATGATTTATAAACTTTCCCAGACATTGTTCAATACTGAAGGGGAGTGCTAAATCTCTCTTTTCAGTGTCTGCAAAGCACTGGTGTCTTTACATTAAAGTTAGTAGGCTATGTTGGAGACAGACATTCAGCTCCAGAGCTGAGTCCCTGTAAAAGTTATGGGCTTGCCTATAGGGTTTAACTCAACAAGGTTTCCCTCTCACCTCCTCAGGAAAAAAATGTTTTAACTTTTAAATAGCTCTCACTAGAAAAACAAAGTGATAAACATGAAAACAGATTCTTTCTCTTTTTAACTTCTTCACTTAGATCATGCTACAGGGAGGCTGTATTTAAATACTCAAACAGGTGTACTCCATACATCCCCTACCTCAATATCTCTAGGAGGAGGTAAATCTCTGTTTGTATAGGTATGTGTAATCATTCAGTCATGCCATCATTGCTGAAGCACTAAACAAACCCTGTGCTTCTTTTGGGCTTCCCAGCTGGTGCTCGGGATAAAGAACTCATCTGCCAATGCGAGAGACATAAGAGATGTTAGATCCCTGGGTTAATAGATATTCTGGAGGAGGGCATGGCAACCCCCTCCAGTTCTCTTGCCTGAAGAACCCCATGGACAGAGGAGCCTGGCAGGCTACAGTAAATAGAGTGCAAACAGTGAAACATACCTGAAGCAACTTAGCACACACCCGTGCTTCTTTTAAAGCAGAAGATTTATCTGAGAATTTGTACATATATATTTCATGACTGAGTCAAAAGATCCAAAGTAAACTTTTGTTTCATAGGCAGTATATATCTACATTTCAAATCACACCCAAAATCTGTCAAACCACACACATTTTACTTTGAGAGATACCATTAAGTAGCAAGGCATTTGGCTTCATTACTGATGGTGTTGTTTTTTATCAGTTTCCCTTGGCCAACTCCTTATTTATAACAGTACTTAGTATTTACTTTAGACATATTTATGAAAGCTGTCTTAGACTCTTTGCCCTCTGATCCCATCATCTTTCATTTCTGAATCCGTTTCTATTAACTAAATTTTGTCCTGATTATGAGTCATATTTTCCTACTTATTTGCTTGCCTAGTAATTTTTTCTTGGTTGCAAGACATTAGTAAATGTTATGTTATTGGATGTCTCTATTTTATTGTCTCCTGTGGAGGAGTATTCAGCTCTGATTTAGGAGATAATTCACATATTGGTAGTCCCACACTCTGGCAACACTGAGGCTGGATTAATTCATTTCAGTAATATAAAAAATTCTAAATCCTACTATAAAGAATCCTTACTTAAATGAGGCATGTATTCCTCAGTGCACTAAGATGCTAACACACTCCCGGAGGCATTTAAGTTTGTGAAACCCATGAGATTATCTGGCAGAATTCCATCCCAACCACTTCCCATTTACTCCTCCCTGCAGTCCCTACCCTTACTAGATCTATAGCAATAAAGTCTATGGTTTCCTGAATTTCTGTCTGCTCACAAACATATAATTGTTAATACTGACTGGTCTGGAGGATATTATTTATAATCCTAGAGGGGATATAATAGAAATAAAGAAATCTCAAACAGAAAAAAAATTCCTGGAAACCTTTCATTCTAAGCTCTCAGCAGCTCTTTCTTTCCTTTTATTTAGAAATTACTGAGTGTCAGTTAAAAAATATATATATGTGTATATATATATATATATATATATATATATATATCAGCAGCTGCAGGCCTGCTTTTCTTTTCCTATAAATGACAATGAGAGGAAATTCCCAGTTGGGCTGGATTATTCAAATTAGCCATAACTCAAAATCCTTCACAATGAGCTCAGGAACTTATTATATGATTTTATTCTGCAACTGGTGTATCATATTTCTAATTAAATTCTTGTTAGACTAAAGCTAAATTTTCTGAGAACTCCTACACATCAGCCAGCTCAACCTTTTGAACAGGAGTACAAAAGGAAAGGTGATATAAAACTAAAAATATCTTCTAGGTAAATCATCAGAGTACTTACATAAAACTCATCAAGAATAGGTAAAACTCAATGTTTTAGAAAATGTTTCTTCTATTTTTATACCCAGGAAACAAACATACTTACAGGACAGTAGACAAATGAGATCAAGTTAGGATAATACCATTTCCCTTCCAGAAAAGGAGGAAATCACCCTTCTGTGCATTGTTTACAGTTTTAGGGCAAACAGGTGAGCAGGAAGAAAATCTCTCCTTTCCTTCTGTCTTGAATGGATATAAGTGACCTTATTTTTTTCCAAGACTCTTTTGCTCAAAATAATTCTTTAATCTGATCTCAACAAACTGCTATAGAGAACCTTTCAACATTATGAAAATATCCCTGAGAAGTACAGTGTTGATTGTTGTTGTTCAGTTGCTCAGTCGTGTCTGACTTTCTGTGACCCCATGAACCCCTGCACGCCAGGCTTCCCTGTCCTTCACCATGTCTGGAGCTTGCTTAAACTCATGTCCTTTGAGTTGGTGATGCCATTCAACTATCTCATCCTCTGTCATCCCCTTCTCCTTCTGTCTTCAGTCTTTCCCAGCATTAGGGTCTTTTCTAAAGAGTCAGCTGTTCTCATCAGGTGCCCAGAATATTAGAGCTTCAGCATCAGTCTTTACAATGAATATTCAGAGCTGATTTCCTTTAGAATTGACTGGTTTGATTTCAATGCAGCCCAAGGGACTCTCAGAAGTCTTCTCCAATATGACAATTCAAAACTGTTAATTCTTTGGTGCTCAGCCTTATTTATGGTACAAGTCTCACATCTGTACATGACTATGGGGAAAACCATAGCTTTGACTATATGGACATTTGTTGGCCAAGTAATGTCTCTTCCTTTTAAAATGCTGTCTAGTTTTGTCATAGCTTTTCTTCCAAGGAGCAAGTGTCTTTTAATTTCTTGGCTGTAGTCACTGTCTACAATGATTTTGGAGCCTAAGAAAATAAAGTCTGTCACTGTTTCCATTGTTTCTCATTCTATTCCCCATGAAGTGATGGGACTGATCTTAGTTTTGGAGGTCCATAGAGCTAGAGGCCAGCACAGTTTCATAAAACATGAAATGGAGTATGTGTTGCCCTCACTTGTATAGACAGGGCTCTAACTATGACTTCTACCTGCAGCTAATTCTAATTAGGATCACAAAGGAGAAAAATTCCTGATAATCACAGAATTAAACCCTAAAATTCTATTTTGATATTTAATATCACCATGGTGGTTTTTATCTGTTTGTAGGTTTGAAAAATAAGTGTTAACTCAAATAGTTGTTTCAAATTTTTTAGAGAATATTTCCCCTAGTCTCCACATAACATCTTAGATGAAAGAAGTTTCCAACAAAAATTTCTTTCTAAAATTAAAAAAAAAAAAAAAANTCTAGTCTTCCCCATTCTGTTGTTTTCCTCTATTTCTTTGCATTGATCGCTGAAGAAAGCTTTCTTATCTGTTCTTGTTATTCTTTGGAACTCTGCATTCAGATGCTTAAAGTTTTCCTTTTCAACTTTGCTTTTCGCTTCTCTCTTTTCAAAGCTATTTGTAAGGCTCCTCAGACAGCTGTTTTGCTTTTTTTGCATTTCTGTTTCTTGGGGATGGTCTTGATCTCTGTCTCCTGTACAATGCCNTCAGATGCTTAAAGTTTTCCTTTTCAACTTTGCTTTTCGCTTCTCTCTTTTCAAAGCTATTTGTAAGGCTCCTCAGACAGCTGTTTTGCTTTTTTTGCATTTCTGTTTCTTGGGGATGGTCTTGATCTCTGTCTCCTGTACAATGCCACGAACCTCCGTCCACAGTTCATCAGGCACTCTGTCTATCAGATCTAGTCCCTTAAATCTATTTCTCACTTCCACTGTATAATCATAATAAAGTCTCTCAGTCATGTCTGACTCTTTGCAACCCCATGGACTGTAGCCTACCAGGCTCCTCCATCCATGGAATATTCCAGGCAAGAGTACTAGAGTGGGCTGCCACTTCCTTCTCCAGGTATAATCATAATGGATTTGATTCAGATCATACCTGAATGGTTTAGCAGTTTTCCCCACTTTCTTCAATTTAAGTCTGAATTTGGCAATAAGGAGCTCATGATCTGAGCCACAGTCAGATCCCTGGTCTTGTTTTTGCTGACTATATAGAGCTTCTCCATCTTTGGGTGCAAAGAATATAATCAATCTGATTTTGGTGTTGCCCATCTGGTGATGTCCATGTGTAGAGTCTTCTCTTGTGTTGTTGGAAGAGGGTGATTGCTATGACCAGTGCATTCTCTTGGCAAAATTCTATTAGTCTTTGCCCTGCTTCATTCCGTACTCCAAGGCCAAATTTACCTGTTACTCCAGGTGTTTCTTGACTTCCTACTTTTGCATTCCAGTCCCCTGGAATGAAAAGGACATCTTTTTTGGATGTTAGCTCTAGAAGGTCTTTTAGGTCTTCATAGCACCGTTCAGCTTCAGCTTCTTCAGTGTTACTGGTTGGGGCATAGACTTGGATTACTGTGATACTGAATGGTTTGCCTTGGAAACGAACAGAGATCATTCTGTCATTTTTGAGATTGCATCCAAGTACTGCATTTCAGACTCTTGTTGACCATGATGGCTACTCCATTTCTTCTGAGGGATTCCTGCCTACAGTAGTGAGTATAATTGTCATCTGAGTTAAATTCACCATCCTCATCCACACTGATCCGTGATGACTCACTGGTTCACTAGACTGGGGAGGGACAGAATAGCTTCTAGACTTGTCACCAATTTGCTCTTTGACTTTGAGCAAGTTGATTGCCTTCCGTAGGCCTCAGTTTGCCCATCAGTAAAATGACTACCAACTCCTTTTTCCCTTTCCCTCTTACTTCTCCAGGGTAAATATTCACACTGATCTCCTGCCCCATGTTCCATGTATGGCCTTAGGTGTAAAGTGGTGACTGTGAGCGTGGAGGCAGGCAGAGCAGGGTTTGAATTCCATTCCCAGCTGTGTGACCTGTGATTTCACTTCTCTGAACCTCTATTTTATCTATAAAATGAGACTGATGAATACAGTACATTATATACAATAGTTTTGTATCCAGTCCTGTACTGAAGTTTCGAAGATGCTGTGAATATATGTTCACAGGTCAGTGCAGCGTGCTCAGCCTCTGTGCATTCCCTTGCAGGTCCAGTGGCCTCTGATATATGACATTAGCTGCCTTTCTAAGAGGAACCNTATATACAATAGTTTTGTATCCAGTCCTGTACTGAAGTTTCGAAGATGCTGTGAATATATGTTCACAGGTCAGTGCAGCGTGCTCAGCCTCTGTGCATTCCCTTGCAGGTCCAGTGGCCTGTGATATATGACATTAGCTGCCTTTCTAAGAGGAACCAAACTTCTAGCTGCTTCTATTTGATGTCAAAACAATTATGAACAGCAACCCTAATGAAGAGCAGAAATGATAAAACATTATTTGCCTTTCTTTTGGCCACACAGCATGTGGGATCTTAGTTCCCTGACCAGGGATCAAACCCATACTGCCTTCAATGGAAGCATGGAGTCTTAACCAGTAGAGTGCCAGGGAAGTCCAGACATTACTTACAGTCATCTATATGTACCGGAATATATCTGAAACCTTGAAGATGTTTACAAAAGAAAAATTCTAAATCAATAGAACTGTTCCCGCTAGCTGTTAAACTGAGAATTCTGAAGAGGAGAATAATGAGATATTATTTGGCATCCATCAGGTGGACAGACATGAGCAAGACAGATTGAGACCAAGAGCTGGTAAGGATGTAAGGACATGAGGACCCTTGTGCACTGCTGGGGCAGAATGAATATGGTTTGGCCATTCTGGAGAGCAAATCAGTGAATCAGACTAATTAGTATGGTTAAATATATGCCTGCTCTTTATCCACAATCCCATGTGCAGTATGTGACTTGGAGTCTTTGTTACNCCGTCTTGGGTGTCCCCACACAACATGGCTTAGTTTCATTGAGTTAGACAAGGCTGTGGTCCTAGTGCAATGAGATTGACTAGTTTTCTGTGAGTATGTTTTCAGTGTGTCTGCCCTCTGATGCCCTCTTGCAACAGCTACCATCTTACTTGGGTTTCTCTTACCTTGGACGTCGGGTATCTTTTCATAGCTGCTCCAGCAAAGCGCAACTGCTCCTCCTTACCTTAGACAAATGGTATGAGGGAGTTTACCTCACTTTCTTAATGAGGTAAACTCCCACAAATAAGATAATTCATTTCTGCTATGGATAGAAATTTTTTGCAGAAGAAACTAACTTACCATACACATTTCCTCATAAAGTGTCCATCGCTCACTGTCACCTTTTGCTTCCTTGCTCCCTTAAAATCAGCAGGCGACAATCTTAAATTGAGATTTTCAACAGCATGCAAGGGAATATTTTAGCACCTTTACCTAAATACATAAAGTATAGGAGATATTTTCCATTTTAGACACAAAACTTTGCCAATGGGTACATTTAATATAATTAATGTATTTCTATAAAACAAATGATAAAGTCACTCTATATTGAAAACTATGGAGTCTGTTCTTGTGTTTGCATTACCAGGAAAACACGAAAAACTGAAATAATGATTTGGTTTAAAATATAAAACCATCACAACCTTGAGAATCAGGGCATTTCCTGTAGCTGAACAGAAAGCACAGACCTGTCCCATTTTCAAAACGCACTTCCCATATTATCTTTCACCTGGATTAGAGACATCTAAATTCTCTAAAGGTAGGATTGCGTAAACAAATAAGGCATCTGAAAAACCTAAACCATAACAATTTTAGTTGAATTTTTACCCTAGGAATAAAGTTTAAGATTTCCTCACCAGCTTATTAAAAGGTTAAACAAGTAAGTTCAACAAATATTTATGAACAAAGTCCAAAATACTTGAGGAAAAAAAGGCCAATATATGACTCTGAGGAAAGTCTTCTCTGAAAGTCGTTATTTTTTCTCCTCAGTGGCCACAGCTTCATTTCTACTTCAGAAATTTTGCAAAGCTGACCTAGTGGGCCTTGACTCTAGATAATAGACCTCCAGGAAAACTGGCGCTCCCACTCCCCTCCATCAAATAGAGAGAAACCTAGAATTTCCCTAATTCAGTTTATTTGCTCACAGACTTGATGGGATAAGTAAAAAGAAACATTTTTTCATGTTACCCCACTTTATAAGCCTTTCTAGTTGCCAAATGCTAAAAGTGTCCTGTCTTAATAATGGCTTCTATGGTTTTATTACTAGGAATAACTAATCCAAATGAGCTTAGAAATATCCCCCAATTTACTCTTCTTCCCATCCACCACCATACACAAAGGACAGTCTAACTGCGTGCCTGGAAAGTCCCCTAGACACGCTGAAGTGCCAATTCTAATTAGACTTTGGGCATTTTAACTAAATTCTCAGTCAACTCTGGAAAAATATGTAAGTCATTCCTGGTACTAGTCATTTTCAATAAAATGATTCAGAATCTGATCCAACCCTATGGCAGTATTACAAGCTCTAGCAATTGACCAGGTTGTTTTGGAAAGATCACCTTTGATCATATGATTGAGACAGTCTTTTCAGTAGATTATGAATTACAACCCAAACCCAATACACTATACCAATTGTTATAGCTATTGAGCCCAAATCTCTCTTGCAATTTCAGTAGCTGGGAAGGTTTTGACCATTGTAAAAGAAAGCCTATAGGTGAAAGATATAAGAGGACTTAACAGCAATGTAGTATAGGGGGTCAATGTCCAATTTTCCCAGGAGATGGGAAGTAAATTGGTATTGACAGAATGAGTAGGAATTTTGCCAGATTGAGACAGAGAATAAAAGGACATAAGGATGTACCAAGAGACTGTCATACTGAGTGAACTAAGTCAGACAGAGAAGGAGAAATATTGTATGACATCCTTTTTATATGGAATCTAAAAAGAAACAATACAAATGAACTTATTTGCAAAACAGACTCACAGAACTTAGAGAATGAAGTTATGGTTGCCAGAGGGAAGGATAGGGGGAAGGGATAGTTAGGGAGTTTGGGATGGACATGAACACACTGCTATATTTAAAATAGATAACCAGAAAAACCTTACTATATAGCACAGAGAACTGTGATCAATGTTATGTGACAGCCTGGATGGGAACAGAGTTTAGGGGAAAATGGATACGTGTATATATAAGGCTGAGTCCTTTTGCTGTCCACTTTAAATTATCAAAACATTGTTAATCGTATTAATTGGCTATACTCCAGCATAAAATAAAAAGTAAAATAAAATAAAATAAATGGTACAAAATAAAAGAGACTGCCAAGAAGTTACTTTTCGAACCTTAACACCAGTAGCTACTCTATATAAAAGCACTGATCCAATCAAGTTAGTTTTTTTTTTTTCTTTTTGTATTGTTTGAATATGGTTTTTTTTCTTCCTTTCTACTCATGCTATAGGTCAGAGTTTACCTCAAACTATCAAATATATGACTGAGTGAAAGTCACTGAGTCATGTCAGACTCTTTGCAACCCCATGGACTATAGAGTACATGGAATTCTCCAGGCCAGAATAATGAAGTGGGTAGCCATTCCCTTCTCCAGAGGATCTTCTCAACCCAGGAATCAGAACTCAGGTCTCTCACGCTGCAGAAGGATTCTTTACCACCTAAGACACCAAGAAAGCCTGAGAATACTGGAGTGGGTAGCCTATCCCTTCTCCAGTGGATCTTCCCCATCTAGGAATGGAACCAGGGTCTCCTGCATTGCAGGCGGATTCTTTACCTGCTGAGCTACCAGGGAAGCCCTATTAAATGTATAGGAACTTTCAATTGGAGCATTACAATTTTGTCTAGGAAGCGTTGACGTGCTTTTCCAGATGAATATGGCCTCTCCCTTTCTGGTCATTTCTGTCACTTTTAACTTTCCATAAGAAATAACAACTCAAGCAGAAAGAGAAAAAGAAATGAATGTAGAAGGATATCTCTATCAGTTCAGTCACTCAGTCATGTCCAACTCTTTGTGACCCCATGGACTACAGCACGCCAGACCCCCCTGGCCATCACCAACTCCCGGAGTTTGCTCAAACTCATGTTCTATGAGTCAGTGGTGTCATCCTACCATCTCATCCTTTGTCGTCCCATTTTCCTCCTGCCTTCAATCTTTCCTAGCATCAGGGGCTTTTCAGATGAGTCACTTCTTTGCATCAGGTGGCCCAAGTATTGGAGTTTCAGCTTCAGCATCAATGCTTCCAATGAATATTAAGGACTGATTTCCTTTAGGATGGACTGCTTGGATCTCCTTCCAGTCCAAGGGACTCTAAAGAGTCTGCTTCAACACCACATTTCAAAAGCATCAATTCTTCAGCACTCAGCTTTCTTTATAGTTCAACTCTCACATCCATACCTGACTAATGGAAAACCATAGCTTTGACTAGATGGACAATTGTTAGCAATGTAATGTCTCTCCTTTGTAATATGCTGTCTAGGTTGGTCATAACTTTTCTTCCAAGGAGCAAATGTCTTTTAATATCATGGCTGCAGTCACCAACTGCAGTGATTTTCGAGCCCACAAAAACAAAGATTGTCACTGCTTCCATTGTTTCCCCATCTATTTGCCATGAAATGATGGGACCAGATTTTGAATGTTGAGCTTTAAGCCAACTTTTTCATCTCCTCTTTCACTTTCAAGAGGCTCTTTATTTCTTCTTCACTTTCTGCCAGAAAGGTTGTGTCATCTGCATATCTGAGGTTATTGATATTTCTCCCTGCAATCTTGATTCCAGCTCGTACTTCCTCCAGCCCAGCATTTCTTATGATGTACTCTGCATATAAATTAAATAAGCAAGGTGACAATATACAGCATTGATGTACTCCTTTCCTGATTTGGAAACAGTTTGTTGTTCCAAGTGCAGTTCTAACTGTTGCTTCTTGACCTGCATACAGATTTTTCAGGAGGCAGGTCAGGTGATCTGATATTACCATCTCTTTCAGAATTTTCCACAGTTTATTGTGATCCACACAATCAAAGGCTTTGGCATAGTCAATAAAGCAGAAATAGATGTTTTTCTGGAACTCTCTTGCTTTTTTTAATAATCCAATGGATGTTGACAATTTGATCTCTGGTTCCTCTGCCTTTTCTAAAACCAGCTTGAATATCTGGAAGTTCACAGTTCGCATACTGTTGAAGCCTGGCTTAGAGAATTTTGAGCATTACTTTACCAGCATGTGAGATGACTGCAACTATGCAGTAGTCTGAGCATTCTTTGCCATTGCCTTTCTTTGGGATTTGAATGAATACTGACCTTTTCCAGTCCTGTGGCTACTGCTGAGTTTTCCAAATTTGCTGACATATTGAGTGCAGCATTTTCACAGCATCATCTTTTAAGACTTGAAATAGCTCAACTGGAATTCCTTCACCTCCACTAGCTTTGTTCATAGTGATGTTTCCTAAGGCCCACTTGACATTCCATTATGTCTGGCTCTAGGTGAGTGATCATACCACCGTGATTAACTGGGTTATGAATATCTTTTCTTGTATAGGTCTGTGTATTCTAGCCACCTCTTCTTAATATCTTCTGCTTCTGTTAAGTTCATACCATTTTTGTTCTTAATTGTGACCATCTTTGTGTGAAATGTTCCCTTGATATCTATAATTTTCTTGAATTGATCTCTAATGTTTCCCATTCCATTGTTTTCCTCTATCTCTTTGCATTGATCACTGAAGAAGGCTTTCTTATCTCTCCTAGCTGTTCTTTGGAACTTTGCATTCAAATGGGTATATCTTTCCTTTTCTACTTTGCCTTTTGTTTCTCTTCTTTTCTCAGGTATTTGCAAGGCCTCCTCAAACAACCATTTTTCCTTTTTTACATTTTTTTTCTTGGGGATGGTTTGATCCCTGCCTGCTGTACAATGTCATGAGCTTCCATCTGTAGTTCTTCAGGCACTCTATCAGATCTTATCCCTTGAATCTATTTGTCACTTTCACTGTATAATCATAAGGGATTTGAGTTAGGTCATACCTGAATGGTCTGGTGGTTTTCTCTACTTTCTTCAATTTAAGTTTGAATTTGGCAATAAAGAGTGCATGATTTGGGCCATATTCAGCTCCCGATCTTGTCTCTGCTGACTGTATAGAGCTTCTCCATCTTTGGCTGCAAGCAATATAATCAATCTGTTTTCAGTATTGGCCAACTGGTGATGTCCATGTGTTGAGTCTTCTTTTGTGTGCTTGGAAGAGATTGTTTGCTATGACCAATGTATTCTCTTGGCAAAACTCTATGAGCCTTTGCCCTGCTTCATTCTTTACACCAAGGCCAAAGTTGCCTGTTACTACAGGTATTTCTTGACTTTCTAATTTTTTAATATAAATTTATTTATTTTAATTGGAGGTTAATTACTTTACACTATTGTATTGGTTTTGCCATTCATCAGCATAAATCCGCCAGAGGTATACACGTGTTCCCCATCCTGAACACCCCTCTCTCCTCCCTCCCCGTACCATCCCTCTGGGTCATCCCAGTGCACCAGCCCCAAGCATTCAGTATCATGCATTGAACCTGAACTGGCGATTCATTTCATATATGATATTATACATGTTTCAATGCCATTCTCCCAAATCATCCCACCCTCTCCCTCTCCCACAGAGTCCAAAAGCCTGTTCTATATATTTGTGTCTCTTTTGCTGTCTCACATGCAGGGCTATCATTACCATTTTTCTAAAGTCCATATATAAGCATTAGTATACTGTACTGGTGTTTTTCTTTCTGGCTCACTTCACTCTGTATAATTGGCTCCAGTTTCATCCACCTCATTAGAACTGATTCAAATGAATTCTTTTTAATGGCTGAGTAATATTCCATCATATATATGTACCACAGCTTTCTTATCCATTCATCTGCT